>BRDA01034853.1:0-30174 GCA_036984385.1 Crenuchus spilurus | reverse complement strand
AGTACAAACATCTAGTATCATGCCGAAGTATCATGCCGAAAATTTTCGGAGGTTTGCGAATTCTAGTGTTAACAATGTAATAACAGAAAATATTCCATCATGGTCTATTTTCATAAATAAGCAATGAAAGAAATTGTAAACTCACATAAGTGTCCTGATCATACAGCTCCACCACAATTTGGGGGGGATTTTTCTCAGTCACTTTAGGATCTCCAAATATTTCCACCTCGTAGAAGATAAGTGTCTGGTCCCAGGTAGGGTTGAGCGTGTTCCTTACGGTCACTGTCTTCTGGCTCTGGTGCACGAAAGACACAATGGCGTATGGATCTACAGAGAAAAATCCAAGACCAGAAGTCAGCATCATGTGGAACATCATTCTATTGACATACAGAGAAATGTGCACTCAAGTCTGGTAAAAAAAAAAATCTTAAATGTTACAAATGAGAAAATATTGTTAATGAGTTAATGTTGTGTTCATAATTTCATTCAATTAAGTCTGAATAAGGCTGTGGTACTGTATAACCATTACTGTTTAGATATGCAACTTCTAAATGAAAACACACGAGCAAATGATCTCCTATACTCTTGCACATAATGTAGACATCTACATTATATATGTCCATACTTTCCACATTAATAAAATATATTGCGTCAATGCAATTTTGTCTTTCAGGGTACTTGTGTTGATGTTGTGGAATTTTATTCATATGGAAATATAATGAAATTGAAATGTAACCACTTTTTCAGTGTAATAAACTGCTTATATAGCAATGCAATATTCTCCAACAGATGTGCTATTATTTCCATTATATATTTGATGCTGTAATAAGGGTGATGAAGTAAGGAATATAAGGTAATATAAGCAGTGGTGAAAATAACCAGAGATACCCAAAGTGATGGTGCATGGCAAAATTGAGCTTTTGTTCATTCTATGTAATGTCTGCTCAAGTAAGTACATGTATGAACGTGGCTATATGCATGTGCCTGTGCATTTGTGCATGTTCCCCTTTGAGGGAACCAAAAAGTTAAAAGTTACATATTCTGAAGGGAGCACAAATGACACAGAATGACATCAAGTGCTAAGGAATGTTTGAATTTGGAGGGTTTTTTGTTTTGTTTTGTTTTGTTTTTTTACTTGGGAGTCTCAAAAGTTTATTATTTCAGTCCACGTAAACCAGCCTCAATGGGATCGTTTCACTAGGGAGGGGAATGGACCTGCTTTTTCCCAGCTCTGATTAACACACACATCCACACAATCACACAGTCCTATACCCCTTCCCACAAAACGCACTGGCTCAAATAAACAGAGGGATAAATAAGCCAAGAAGAGTGTGCGTCGTTACCCAGGAGTCAATGGGAAATAAATACAGGCAGAGGCTAATCGGGTTGCCCTGAGTAAATAAACACTCTGCCCAGGGGGATTGTGGGACTGGACAATGCTGTGGCGACGGCCGCCCACGTGTAAAACTCAAACACGCAAGACTCTGGAGAGTGCTGCTGTCCACTCAGACGACACAGAGAAGAGAATGGAGGCGCCGCTAATGCGTCTTGTAGGCCATCTGTCAACAGTGTAGTATTTGCTTGTCCAAGCATAGTGTATAATTCTCATATGTTGCAGAGTTTCTTGCAGGGTGCATGGGGAAAAAATTTAAACCTAACAGTGCCTAAGTTATTTTTTGATTTGATCAGCAGCATTACAGAATAAATTTGAATATGTTGAAAAAGTTCATGTGTGTCCATAATTTAATTTAAAAAGGTAAACTGACATTTTATATTCATTACACATGAACTGACATTTAGGGTGCTTTCACACCTACATTGTTTGGTCCAGAGTTTTGGACTTTTCAGTTTGGTCCAAACCAAAATAGCAGGTGTGAAAGCGGCCACGAACGATGGTTTTTGGATCAAAGGAGCAAAATTTGGTCCGACCAAAAGAGGTGGTCTTGGTCTGGATCTACTGAACCATGGTCCGGTTTGTGTGCAGTGTGAACACTTTTCTAGAAGGTTCGGGCTTTCGGACCAAATACAGGAAGTTGATGCAGGCGTTCAACAACATTCAACAATAACAAAAGAAAAATAACCAGAACAGCAGCAAAAATGGACCGTTGCACATGGAGTGAGGAGGACGACATGTTTAATATAATTCTGGTCTGATGAACATGTGAAAAGTCAGCTTGAAAAACGCACAAAAATGCTGAAATGTGCAGCTTATTTTCTGAGAGGATGAGAGAGAAAGGAGATGACAGAGCAACCTAAACTAAAGAAACTGCAGCAGCAGTATATAAAAGTATTTAAAAGAAGTATATTAAGCGTCAGACGAACGTCCTACTACAAACCAATCAGTGTCGAGTGTAGGAAGACACACAGCACGTAAGTGATGATGACAGCAGGTGGGCGTGTCAAACTAAAAGTCTTTGGTGCACTCGCAAAAATGCAGTGTGAAAACAAACCTGGACCAAATGTATACAAAGTAAAAAACGGACAAACCTTGGTTCGGGCCATGGTCTGAACTTTCAGATGTGAAAGCACCCTTAAAGTCTTTTTGTGCTTTAATGTTGATCTGTTTGGCTTAAATCTCATGAAAATCAGAAATCCAGAATCTCAAGTGATTCAAATATTTAATTTAAAGTTGGAGTACATTATTATTCAAACAGTATCAAAATTAAAACAAGCAAGACATAAAATATCTCCCCTGTACATGTAATGAATATAAAATATGCCAGTTTACTTTTGTAAATTAAGGTATGTTATGATACAATACAAACAATATTCTGTTTTATGATACATACTTGTATCATCAACATTCAGAATCAATGTCAACAAGTACTAACTACTGCATTGCAGTATTCAGTATCATTGGATAAAATCAATTAACCCTTTGGAGTCAACAGACCCACCTGCAGGAACTAAACTAAAATTCCGCAAAAACTCTTATATCACTCTGCAAGATTTTATCCTAGAAACAAAACCACGCCCAGTGAGGGGGTAGGGGACTGACCGTGACCCTGATTAGGAATAAGCGGGTGTGATAATGAATGAAATGAATGAAATGAACAAAATATAAATAAAAAACATACCCTGACAACCTTAAAGTGTCTATTTTTCATATGTGACCCCGCCAGGGAAAACCAGGCCAAAGTCATTCTTTTTTTTCAAAATTTGTTTTTTTCAAAACAACTTTTTGTGAATTTAAGTTTTGTTTTTGATCAAAATATGTACTACAATAAATATCTGAGACTGTTATCTTTCATTTACAGCAATAATACTGTGTGGCTAAGTTTTGTCACTAATGTGAGTGACACGATATTGACACAATATCTCAATAAGTAGCCCAGTGACTTTGGCCTAGTTTTCCCTGACGGGGTCACATATATAGCTTAAATCTAAATATATTTTTAGATTCTTGTGAGAGAAGCTTAAATAAGCAGATACATGTCTGTGAGAGCGACTCAAGATAGCTACATGTATTTTCCCCCCCAAAAGACGCAACCTTTCATTCATATGATAATGACATGTTAATCCCAGAGATTCCATTGGTGGAATAACGGCCCTGGTATGTGTGGAATGTGGATGTGAAAAAAGACATCTTGCCTGAGGTGATCCTGAACAAAAGACTTCTCACCTCACACTCATCTCATAAATATGAAATCTAGGAGCTACTGAATGAGTGAAACATGTCAGGTCACATTTGTTAAACTGTAGAAATAAAACCACATACAATTTCTAAAAATGACCAGTGTATAGGTAATGACCAGTGTGTAGGTAACACCTCTTTTTATTCACTTCTGAGCTCAAAAGTCTTGGCTAGAAATGTTTTGAGTGTTTTTTCACAATATATCAGCACATCTGAAAATAGGTTTTTGGAAAGTCTAAGTTTAGAGCAGATTTAATCAAAATACAGATTTATGACACTCTTACTGTTTTCACACTTTTGTTGCTGAGTTTGTGCTGAACAGAAGCCTGTGTAACACTTTGGGAAAAAATAATTTTAGTTGGGAGTAATTTGTGAAAATGTCAAGCCATGTCAGACTACATCAGAGTTTCTGAAAAACCCTCAGACTCCAGTGGGTTAAAGTATTAAAAAAACACTGAATCCATTCAAACTGGAATAGATCTAAAGACACTTAATAACAGTACTGAAATCATTCAAATACACAGTTTTTTAATCTCTGCTGACCTTCATACTATGAGGGAAAATGTTTCTATAAACTAGCTTATATCAGGCTTGCTTATTATGCTAAGAACATCACAGAAGAATATATTCAATACCCAAAAAGTGAGTTTATGCCTTTTTTGTTTTAATGTTGACCAATATAACTTTTATCTCACGAAAAAAACTGAGTTAATTACTATGCAAACAGTATCAACAATTAAAATAAAAAACTGGCTTGAAATATGTCACTTTACATGTAATGAATATAAAATATATGACAGTGTACCTTCTTGAACTGATACATTAACACAAATGAACTTTTCACAAAATTCACATTTTTGTAGTTGTATTATAGAAACCGAGAAAGAAAGAATTTGTACATTAATTTATAAAATCTAAACAGCTTTTCTTCTTCTAACTGAATATTTGAGAGAAAAATCAACAGAATATTAGAAACTACTCTGCACAATTGCTGCAATCCATCTTCAGTGGCTGAGCTGTGAATGAACATTTGAATTCTGGGTGCTTCAGAAATGTGCTCCATTCATCATCTTGCTTCACTGAACTCCATCTCTGTTGCTCAGGACAAGTGATTCCAGTCTGCCTCTGATTTATGCCTTTTCCCTGTACTCCTTAAAAGAAAGCTACAGCGGCTCCTACAAATCGAGAACGTGACCCCAAAACTTTTGATGATTTGTAATCACAGCACATGGTCTACTGATTTATACTGGGCTTATATTTATGAAAGGATCTTGTTTTTTTAGCTGTAAATGTAGACATGAAATTAAGGCTCAAAAGCAGACCAGTCGATTTTGTCTTAAAGAAAGAAAAACAGTATACTCTTCCACAAACACACACACACACACATTTTCACTTTGTTTTAGCTACTGTGGTTTTTCCAGGGTAAGGATATTTATGCTGGACATTTGTAATAGGTCATAACCACTGACCATCAATAGAGCCACTGCAATTACTTCCCAAATGTTTTGACCCTTAACACTTTGATATACTATTTAAATGTAATTCCATTATTATCCAAGGAATTACATTTACTTTCAATGTTTTTTTTTTCCTGCATGTACCAAGACTACACACATTCAAATCATCCTCTTCTACATACAGACACAAATATAATTATATGATAGATAATAATATGATTCTTGCTAAAAGTGAGACTATAAGCGTCAAACAAATCATGTTGGTTAATTAATTAATATCTGCTGTAGACCTAATCTAACCCAAGTCTCTTAGGTTATCGAAGAACATGCCAGCAGGTATATTATGTTAAACATAGCAGCCACCAAGGTGTCCCATTACATGAAATTAATCGACTAGACAGAGATCAAGAACTCCATGATATTAAGCAGATTTTTTCCCATCAAATACATTAACTTTGTATAACCTCGATGCCCTTTAAATATGAGTTAATTCAAATGTTGCTAATTTGGCTAATGCAGGTCTATCACATTATTGCGGGTCTATTTTGTCATTCAATTATTTACTTTTATGGTTGTATATACTAGTACATATGCACTAGTATTGTTATGGTTGCCATTCAAAGCATCCTATTATATTGAATCAAGAGACACTTGCCAGCCAATCAGAAAATACTATTTCTCATCTCTGGGTATAGCCAATAATAATATGCAAACAGGCCAGAAATCTAATTAGCCCAAAATGTATTTAATGATTCAGCCTCAAAGAAACATAATGTGTATGTATTCTATTTTTAAACATGATCACTCTGGACATGTCAGAAGTTTTATTAGAAGTGATGTACTTTATGTCTGCTGAGCCTCAGAGATATTTCATGGGCAGTAAAAAAACAGTAGGTGAGCCATCCAAGAGTAATGACAAATCAGAAGAAATACAACTTTTCTTAGTGCCTTCAACAGTCTCTCTTAGTAGCCACAAAAACAAAATATGAAAAGTGTGCTCAGAAGCTAGAAAGTCATCATTCAGTAGGTCGTCTAAATGATTACAGTGAAACAGTAGCCCTTACACTTACCCACAACATCTGGATACTCATTTGTGCACAGCAGACTAGAATTTTCCACCTGATAAGCTCAGTTAAAGTGTTTAAATCAACGCGTGTATCTAGCAAGCTGACCACACTGCCTGTGCCAAATCCCCCTTCACCACAGCAGAAATATATGTCATAGTATGTGGGTAATCCTGGTGTCTGCACACGCATACTGGAGCACAAGTGAAGGCGCGCGTTAGCTGCACTTGTTTGGGTTTTCGTTTCCATAGCTATAAGATGTAACAGGCCAAACCACAACAGTACTCCAATGAAAAGTTTGCATTAGCAACCCTGCCACTAGCTAACTTTATTAAACCATAATTACATGACCTGTGAATAGACACTTGCATATATTTAATGAATAGTCTTGCAGTCAGACGTGGCCTTCTACTGAAACTTTCTGAGGACAGCCACAAAAAAATTTGGGCTAAATGTGAGTGTCAACATAGATTTATTATGGTCGTAGCAAATGCAGTTTCTAAGCCAATACAATTCCTTGTGAAGGCAGAGTTGGACTTCCTGTTGGACCTGGTGCCATAGTAGTTATGGGGCATTCATGTTACCATTGTTAACCAATCAAAAGACAACTGCTTAGGAACACAAATATGGTATTAAGTCAGGTTTAGGATCTACACTCTCAGCAGAATCCTGAAATCCTGATCATCCTGACCTCAAATGTGAAACTGAAAGAAAAATACCCATAAGACCTATCAATCTAAATGCACCCTTGCTAAATAGAGCCATGCTAGTGTAATATTTGCCCCACTAGCATGATGTCTTGTCTTGTGCCCATAGCTGTAAATCTACTGTTTCCCTACTGCTTTATCCCTCTATTTGATGAGCACCATATTTTACCCTGTCTGACGTAAACTTAGCCATGGTTATGCTACCATTAAGTCTCAAAAGACCTTAGTTTTATGATTTTGTTATTTATAAAACTCTCCTGGTACACTGAGCAAAGCTGAGCGGATTCATAAAAATGTTATTCTGCTTCTATTATGCACCGCTCTCAATGTGCATCATATTATGTCTACCCATGGACCCCAATCTACTACGCCACATGAGCGTGTATGGTGAGGAAATATGGACCTTAGCGTGCATTGGCCCGGTGAAATGGCATCGGAACCTAGCATGAGACTCTTTATGTGGTATGGTACAGCGGCAGACGTCTAAGGTCAGACTCTGCTGATGTCTGGATGTCTGGAGCATTCTTTAGAGTCACGCTAACAAGGCAAGAGTAGCCAACATTAAAAGAAGTAGCACAAGGCCACCCTGGAGACCACAGAAATAACCGAGGGCTCCAAGGTTGAAAGGTCAAGACCAGGGTGTGGCACAGCTGACACACATGGCGTTCAACAAACAAAGACAGCTGCGTATAATGAATGGCAGACTTGTGCAAGAACAGCTTACTACTGGAGGACATGGCCCTTGGAAAGCACATCTGCTTCAAAACTAAGATTAGTTTTATATTTTTCCAGATCAGTGTGTATCAGAATTCAAAGCTTTTGAACTTTTTATTAGAAAATTGATATTTTCTACAATTTGATTGGTTGAGTCATGTTTGAAGCCAGTGTATAATCCTTCATATTCTCACAACTGACTGCACACAATCAAGTGAATTCTGTATTGCTGCTAGGAATGACTTGTTTCCAACACTGACATACTGAAATTACTACTGCATACAATTAAAAACATAATTTTAAGCTTTAACATGGATATAAGATGGTAAGACTGTGCATTTGCAAGAACCTGGCAATATCATAATACAGAGGTTGCAATTTGTTAAACTGATTTTTTTATCTAATTGTGGGAAAACTGACTTTGAATAAAGACAATACCATGTGCATAAAAATTTGAGTAAAAGTCTATTTTCTTTTTTCATTTTTGACCTAATTTTAACCAGTGTAGTGGTAGACAAACACTATGACTCTCCCAATCACTTGCAACGTCCCTGACTCTAGGAGGGTGAAGACTAGCACATCTCTGATGGATGTGAAGTCAGCCACCAGCTCTTTTCAAACTGCTTCCGATACATCATCACTGATCAGTCAACAGGCTCAGAGGAAAGCGCAGGATCCCCAGCTCTGATGGATCCGCTGGCAGACGTCTGAGTCAACAGACAGTGCATGGTAGTAGTGATGGAGAGAGAGTGCAGTCTACCCACCGAGAGAACATGGCCAATTTTACTCTCAGGCACCGGCTGTCGATGGCAAGCAGAATGACTGGGATTCAAACTTTTGATCCTCTGATCATAGTGCCAGCGCCTTAGTCTGCTGACCCACTCAGGGCCTGTAAGACTCTATTTTCAACACAATCAGAAGAGTGGGATGTGCATTTATCACAGTCCCTGTAACATTCAGCATCATACCAATACTTTTTAAAACTATGAATGAACAATCAATACTGTGCTTTTGAGAACTGATGCAGTGTTACAAAACATAATATGTGTATCAATATTTTCTCACTTTCTTACTAATTAACATAATTAAGTGCATTATATCATGCCTTGCTATGGACACAATGCCTACATATGAAAACTATGCTATGGACCCACTGATAAAGATGTGACTAAGAAAACAGAACGATGGCTGTAACTAACATACAATTATATTACATTAGCTAGAACCAAAATAATGAAACGATGATTCTATTTCTTGAGTGTTACCTTCATCCACTAAATAGACAACACAAGTGTAGAAGACCACAAAGTATCACCAACCAGTTGTGGCAGTATTGTTAGTTAATTATCTCATTCAAGACCGTCTCCAATACAGAAGCACACTGACCAAAAGAGTTCCCTTAGCAGTTTGTAAATATGGTATGTATAAGGTATGTTTTAATACACACCTCTGTCAGCTATTATCATTTTATTTGTTATACGTTTTTGCTACACTAGAACCAAATACTATTAATTATCTAATAGTCTAATTATTATAATTATAATCTAATTAGTCAGAAAGTGCAATTAGGAAGAATGCACACATTCATTGAGCTGTTCGTGGAATAATCTTTGACTCTTACAAAGCTTAGCAACTAGAGCCTACAAACAAACTGCCTTATGTGGCAGAACTGATTATCAAAATTATTTTCGACAATGAACTAATTCCTTAATTTTATCACATTTCTGTACTGCACCATGCTTAACACACTGTGATAAAGAGTTAGTGTATTGCATGTGGTCTCTTACTTCTTTTACTGGCCTCTTTTTCAAGTTTAATTAAAATCATTACATGACAGCAGTACTCTAACCCACCTGAGAAGCTGTCTTTATCCATAGCCAAGAGATCTCTAGCCTGATACAAGTAGCAACGGAGATGGTAGCGTGCACCACCTGAAACACAAGCAAAGCAACAGTCCCTGCTTTAGATGGGCATGTGCTGCATATTAATGCTTGGGGAAAAGTTGAACAGTTATGTCTACTTACTTTCAAAGAAACAGGAGATGGTGGGCCGGTTGACGCCAAAGGTTGTTGTAACCGATTTGTCATCGTTTTTGTCATCTGTCACACTGCTCTGTTGATGGACAGAGAAAAAAGCATTTGACTGAAACAGTGAGCCAATTAAACAGTTACTGTTGCCCCTGAATGTAAACAAGGCTTGCTTAGTTTGGCTGTTAACCAAGACAAAGAGTTACGGTGCTGGATCAAATATCTGAATATTCCAACCAAGAGTGTAAATGGAGAATGTGTTAATGATCCGAGTACCACAGGCATCTTCAATGCACCACAAACCACTGGCACAGAACAACTGTGCATCACCGCCTTATGACGCTGGAGTGTCAAAAAACCCCTGAACTTTAAAAAGTAACTAAGTAATGAAACATTAGACTGTACTTCTTATTCAAAGGAGAAATGTGTCTCTATAGACATGCTCTTTACTTTGGTATATTTGTCCCTTAACATAAAGGACATGATTATAATTATCAGTCTAATGCAGCCTCAGATTAACTGATATAATAGTTCAAACTCATCAGTCTAAATTACAAAAATACACTTTCAACCTAGAAATGTATCTTAAAAATGGCCTCTCAGAGCATTTTAACTTTACTTTAGATTATTAGATTCAACTTTTCTGCCAATACGGAATTTGACCTCTGCATTTAAACAATCCATGCAATGAAACACACACACTAGTGAACACATTAGGCTGTGCCCAAAGCGGTGAGCAGCCCGATCCACAGCGCCCGGGGAGCAGTTGGTGATTAGGTGCCTTGCTCAAGGGCTCTTCAGTCTTGAACTGTTCGGGGATCAAACCAGCAACCTTCCGTTCACAAGACCAGATCGCTAACCACCAGACCTCGGCTGCTCCCAAAATTGAAATGGATTTGGATTAAATTACTTCCTCAATGATTCACTGTAAAATTGCAATAAAAAAATGTAAACAATATGTCTCAATTGTTTCAAATGCCCATGCCTGTGTCAGACTTGCCGTAAAAAGGCATTAACCCTGTAATATCTCTAATGGCTCTGTACTCTCTATATAATGTACTATATAATGTTATACTACATCCAAGTTGTGAATTATTTATCCAGTATGGAAGGCAAAGCAACCATTTGGTAGACATATTATGCAGGGGTTAGTATTTTAATTCAGATATAATGCAGGTCACCACACAGGGAGTAGAATTAAATGAGCTACACATTTCTGTGGTATTATCACAGGTACAGTTTTAAAAATACTCACCCTTGATTAAATAATCATGACAGATGGGATTTTATCAATTATTGCCTTATTTAGGCATGGGTGGGGTTGATGTTTTGTTTATTTTTATATAGGTCAGAGACCCTTTGTTTGCCAATTATATAAATTATATCTCAGACATACATTCTTTGTACAAATGTATCTTATCAGCCCTTTTTGCTGCGTGAAAACTGAGATGTTCAATACAACCAAATAGGTCAACAAAGCCTATTTGCATCACAGTCAATATAATAAAAATTTGTTTTACTAAAAAAATTTACTTAACCTCTGTTTAATCATAACTGACTTAAGACAAAGACTGACTTCTGCAAATGATGAGCCAATGGTTGAAGTAGCCATCGCGTTTGATAACCAGCTCTATGACCCTTACATCAAGACTTATTGTTTATATCTTATATACATACAAGTAATCACTGTGTCAGATGCATTGTGTGCAGGGGTGTTGATATGAGACTCCATCTATCAAAAATATACTCCACAGTGCAAGTGTTTAGGGATAAATAACATCCTCGCTATATGTAGTGTAGTGACCAGTGGCCCACATACATAGCAGTCAACTGGGCCAGACCACCTCTCAGTCTCAAACACTTGCTAATATAATGTCATTGGACAATAAATCATACTCGGAGGAGGATAATAATTACTCCTGCTCACAATGACTGTGGCATCGCCAGGCATCAAACTGCTAAATGAAGGCAAATGCTTAAGACGGTTGCACCACTCAAGAGGTCCAAACCTCAGACTGAATCTAGTTTAGTGACAGGTTCATGCTCATCAGACCATAAAGAATGCCTTTGTCTTAAAGCAGTGGAGGACATGTTGCAAGATATGGGAAAGCAGTGTAGGTGAAAAGCAAACACATCATAAAGAAAACAAATTAGGACCACAGTGAGGAACCAACTCACCAAACTCTAAACCACAACATAACCACTAGACTGTGCCCTGCATCAGCTACTGCCAACACAGAAGAGTTTGCCTGTGGGCTGGGCAGAGAGAAGACCTCGGGAGCCAGAGGAATATTGAAGCTTACAAGCTGATCCAAGTTAATCATAATCAAGAAAATCCATCCTAAAAATGCAGAAAAGCACCAGCAGAGCAAGACCTCAAAACCCCTAATTGATGGAGGGATTGGCTATGTATAAGAAAATATCAGCCGCAGCTTTTAATCAAATGTTTCAAAAGGATATCATCATTGCCAGTGTGAGTACCAACATAGGTCTGGAACAGCTCTCTGCTAAAAGCAGATAATACAGCCTTCTGCAAGGGTTTCAGCATCCAGGAACTCATAAGCAAGAGGGAATCCCCCAGCCCAAGGCTGGTAGGACTAACAGGGTCTTTCACTCAGCAAAGCAGATCTTATCCAGAACCTCCTCAAGCCTTTGTCCAGCCAAGTTAACATCACAGCCCACGCCACTGCCGCCTGAAATGGATCTGAGACAATGGACCCAGTAGACCACAGTATGACTGAATGCACTGTACTTTACTGTGTGCACACATTTTCAGTCATACACACATACAGATTGGCCTTTATATTTGTGGTAATTGGTCTCCCAAGGTGCCCTTATTTCACCAGACTGATTCCGCTCTGGTTGCCCAGACACTCTCAGCGCCTTGGGTCTATCCAAACCCAAGGCCCTTCACACCCATTTTCACCTTCTCCTACTCCAAACTGGGCCTCACCCTTAACTCTTCTGCTTCCAGTAGTTTTAAATAGGCATTCTAGTATTGTTCCCATCCATGTTCCATTCTGATGTTCCTTCTCTTGGACATATTTTATTCTTACATTCTTTATTTATATTTTGTGTCTTTAAACTCTTTTTATACTTTTATGTTTGTAAAGCACTTGGGATTTATAAACAAACGTGACGTTATATAAAGCACAATCCAAGCTGGGACAGTATGGAAAATGCTAATAAAAAATTTGCAAAAAAGTTTATTCCATTAACTTTGTCTTTTATTTCATTGCATACAGTATATAACCCAATATATTTCATATTTTTTCTCTTCAACTTCATTTAATTTGTTAATACACATCCCATTCCTGCATTTCAGGCCTGCAACACATTCCAAAAAATGTTGGGATGGATTGTCTGATCACAGCACACATTTCCACTGTATGTAGGGCTTCCACTGTATTGCAGTGTGCACTGTACCTTGCCCATGTTGATATGACAGCTATTTATGAATGATGGTTCTTGATTCAGTGCCATCTCTAAGATCACGGCTGTTCAGCTTAGGCTTGTACAGTTACCCTTTATGCACTGAAATTCCTCCAGATTCCTTGAATATTTTGAATATCTGATATTGTGCACCGTAGAGAGTGAAATATGCAAATCTCTTCCAAACTTTCTTTGAGGAATATAGTTTTTAAACATTTCAACAATTTGTTGACAAACTGACAAACTCATCCTGTCTTTGGTCCTCAAAGAGTTCCTTGCTCCCTTGTTCGTGGATACGGCTTTTGTACCCAAACATGATCACAATCATTTGTCGGTTTTTTTGGGGGTTTTTTTCATTTACTAGCCCTAAATTTCTTGTCCCAACTTTTTTTTAATGTGTTACAGGCCTGAAATGCAGGAATGGATGTATATTAACAAATACAATGAAGTTCACCAGATAAGACATGAAATATCTTGTCTATTGTAATGTTTATTGTCTGCAATAAAATAAAAGTCAAAGTAAATGTAAGGAACATTGTTTTTTATTTGTACTTTCCAAACTGTCCCACCTTTTCTTAATTGAGCTTAAACATGTATACACTTACTATTAATTTAAACACTTTTCACTCTACAAATTTTGTATATCAGCCAATTTATGGACACTTTTTAAATGGCTAAATGTAAATGTAAACATATCAAAAAGAGCGATTCTCTTTTTGTTTCAGAAATATTTTTCTATTTATGGTTCTATAAAGACATCTCTTTAAAGACATGTCTGTTAAAGGCCTAAATGTAAATGTAAAGGTGTCACAAAGGGTTCTTTGAGGCGCTGCCACAGAAGCACCACTTTCAGTGAAAGTTTCCTTAAAGAGCTACCTTTGTGTGTGATGTGCAACTGCGATACACCTGTAATTTAAAGGATCTATATCGGTTGAAATTTTTTAGAAGCATATGTCCAAGCCAAGAACAATCAAGGAACCTTTATTTTCAAGAGTGACCTCCTCAAAACTCTACCAAAAACACAGCATCCATTCTTGCTGTCTCTCCATTAAAGTCTCCATTTTTCCTTTTCTGTCTTCTAATTACAGTCTGTCTGACTTGGTCCATTCCACTTCCAGCCTTGTAAATTTCATTCTGTTAACCCTCATTACCAGTGAGCACTCCAAGGCAAAGATGGCTGCCGGACCAGTCTTCTCCAGAGGCTCCATGCGGCAGCGCCAGCGGCGGCGGCGGAACGAGTCTGTCTTCCTCTGCTTAAGGTGAAACTTCCAGCCAAACAGAGAGGCATACTCCCAGCCCTCACGCTCCGACTCATCTGGACGCTGCTGTAGGACACACAAGGACACACACACACAGTGTTAAAAAGAAATCTTAAACCAACAACACTAATTCTTTTGATCCATGTTCATAGAGCACCACCATGAGGAGAGCTTAAGTAATGTCAGGAATAAGGAGCTTTAATAATTAATAATTCAGACTTTCATGAGCTACAAGCCACACTGATCAACAATAAAAAGGACTGAAATAAATAAAAAATATGAAATTTTTGATTATTTGAAATATAAACACAAATATACTTTTCCATTATATACATTCCTGATGATAACCAAAATAAATGACAACTGAAGCCGTATTTCCCCATAAGAAACAATGTAAATCCATTCCAGACTCCAAAATATTAACAAAAAGACATTTTATATAGAATAACTGTAGTTTTACATACAGAACACAATGAGAAATAAATGCAAAAGACTAATGACATGGATAAATGGACATTATGATTTACGCTCTGTTTTAGAGTGTGCCGGTGTGGTCCAGCCAGCAGCCTTTGTTTTGTTCTCAGGGTTCTCAGCTCCTATTTGTTTTCGCACCCATTTTCAGGCGGTACGCTGTGCGGCGTCGCTTTTAGTTTGTTTTCAGCGTTATTATTTGGGTGCTTCTCTAGTCTTTTGTTTCTTTTTTTTGTGTAGCTGTTTAGCTTCTGGCTGCTCTGCGCTTGGTTCTACTCATAAGTCTGGGTACGGTCCTGTGACGACATCTTGGCATATGCAAAAGTGTCCAGAGAGGTCTGTTTCTGGCACACTCGATAAAAAAGCTCAAAAAACATTGGAAAAATGCTGAAAATGTTTTGGATGAACACGTGGGGTGATGCTCACTCAATGAGAAAGAAAGTTAGATTGAATGACAAACATGGGGGTGGATGCTTTGTATTATAAAATTAGCGGCAAGCCACATGGGCATGCCAATGGAAAACGGGCGGATGAATGACAACTGGGACAAAATTTTCCTGAAAAAACTAGTACATATATAGGGATGTGGGATGTAATTAAAAAAGTAAAATAAACAATTAAAAAGAAGAACAGGAAGGAAACCTAAACACAATAATAGTCACAGACGGAGTACTAAAGAGAGAACATTCTTAAAATGAAGGAGAGAGAGAGTTAAAAAGGGTGCTTGGAGAAGTGGAGACAGCTATATTCACAGCTAAATATGTCTCAGCTCTACAAGTCTCTCTAATCTCTCTCTCTCTTCCAGTCTGTCTGTCTGTCTCTTCCTCTCTCTCTACACACACAGACTCTAAGTTTACGTTTCTCTGTTCTGTCTCTCTCTGTCTGACTCATCTTGAAGTGTACCTTTTTATCCTTCAGTCTCTCTGCCTCATCTATCATCACTACCAGTGAGTTAATCTCAACAATACATCATTATTAATACAAGTGTGCTTTAGTCATTATGTCAATGAGTTTTTAAGCACAGACTCACACACACTGAACTTCAAAAACAGAATCACTTTCACTCTCCCTCACACACACACAACACACCCATGCACACACACATGACACACACACAAACACAGATGATGAACATTAGGCATATTTGTGGTGGGACCCGAAATGTGGATGAGATGAGGATTTCTTGCCAAGGCAGAATAAGGCTGATGGATTAGAAACATGGGATTGATTTCAGATTAGTGTCAGATGGTATGATTGATTAAGTGTCCTCTCAGCCTCCATCTACCCCCTACTAGAACCCTCCTTTCCATCTGCCAGATACTCTGCAGAACCCCTGCTCACTGTCCCACCACACTGACATTTCCCAGAATCCCCCTCAGACAGCAGCAAGAAACAGTAAAGAGTAGCATGCAAGTTTTTTTTATGATTATTTCATCTGGTTCCCAGTACAAGTGGGAAGCAAATGGTGACTTTTATTGCACTGAAAAAACCCACATGACCTGGATTTGGTCAATAAGGCAGCGCTGTGTTACCTTTCGGAGTGCTTCCATTTTCTGCAGGTCTCTGCGGCGAAGGCGAATCCAACGACGTCTGCGATTGGTGTGGTACATTTTCTCAGCTGGCACCCAGGACTTAGGCCGACGATCAGGTGGAATAGTAATGCCATACTCCCACCCTGAGAATTATGGGAAAAGGATTAAAGAAAGGCTTCCAGTTGTTCTTCTAAAAACAAAATATCCCCTGGAGAAAAATCTATCCATGCACACCACCTGCATGTGCGCATAAATAATTCTGGGATAACAAATTCTGGGATATCATGCTTAACGTAACATTTGCACAGTCCTAAGCTGTAAACTTTTAGTTTCATACCCTGATCATCCACTGCTCGTTTCAGATCTTCACTCCATTCTGGATCTTCCCACACCCAGCCTGGGGGGCACTCAGTATCATCTTTGGACACTGCTTTCTCTCCATTCTGCACCCCAGTGGAGAAATAAAGAACAGCAAGTCAAATTATTGTTTATCTTTCTTGATTTTCGTCAATTTACAGTATTTACAGAATGTTTAAGGTAAACAACGTTCATTAAATGTGGAAAAGAAAAGCAGCAAATTATATTCAGGCACAACCTCTTCTTCAGTATCTACTACTCATACCAAGAAATACACTTTAATGACCATGAAGCCAAGTGTTGTAAAATACACCCAAAGTATTAACAAATAGCTGTTTTATGTTAATAAGGTTTGCAGATTAGATCAAACTTTAATACCACAAATCAAATATCCATACCACATCCGTGTAGCCTTCCGTCATGCCAATCCACTGTCCTCCCGGAAGCCTCATCTGATTCTCAAATACTTCTTCCACAAAACTCATATGGCCAGCATCCACATCATACAGCAAACTGAGCAAAATGGCAACATGTGAAAAGCCAGATCACTCAACTGTATCTTAAGGTTTAACTGCATTAAAGTTAAATAATAAATCCATGTTTATCCTGAAAACATACACTTGTCAGCGACAACTCATGAATTCTTTTTATAGCATTCAAGTAAAACCAATGCAGTAGTCTAAACACCCTAATTTACTGATACCCCATCTAGTTTACTGGATTCCAGGATACATGAATAATTTTTCAACAAGACCTGGATCAGAGGAACAGCTAACACTTAAAGACCTGGAGAGAAACTCACGTTTTCTCTGGGCTGATGTACCAGTCTCCAGCCCAGGTCCATCCTGGAGAAGGTTTGAAACTTTCCTTTGGCAGCTTTACCCTGCCAGTCACATCACTGAACTTGGGGTAGGTCAGGCCTGTTGTGCCCCAGTTCCCCACTAGAGCCAGCTTGGTCTGGTTCTCATACTGCGGAAAACACAGCAGGGAGAAAACTGGCAGATCACATTGAAGCCCAGGACAGAACAGTGAGGCAAGACCATTCATCACATAAAACATGCCTGTGTGATATCATACAAACTGTATATTACAAACGATGAGCTAATCAGCAGTTCTTATTAACCCATTCAACTTTAGCTTTATTGTTCAAGCAATTTTAAAACTATTGCAAACACTGTCCGTGTACCCTTAAAGATACAGCATGATCCTTCAGGGCCAACTTAAACCTAAACACAGTACATTCCCTCGTCTGAGGAAATGAGCATATTTGTATAACATAGTGAGTCAAAGCAACTTAAAAAATTGCAAAACAATCAGGTACAACTACAGTATAACCCCTAACTAAGGATACTGAAGACGTACTATTGCATAACACCAGCTCAGTTAAAGAAAAGGTTCTGCCCCAATGATGGCCCAGTGTCTTATTTCTTAGCATAGCTATGAGGGTGAGGAACTGAAGTGTAGGTCCACATACAGATGCTCTGTGTGTAAAGGACATGTGATTTATAGTGAAACTACTCACCGTTTCAGCAAACACAGACAGTTTTCCCTCTGAGAACTGGTTAAAGTGCTTTATATCAGCAGCCAGGCCAAACCACACCTTCACCTGAAGCTGTGCTGGGATCTTGGCATCCCCACTGCCTCCCTGAGGATACTGAACAAACATGGACATTAAAATGTCCGGTAACCAACACACAATTATAACTACTGCACATGTAAATCTGCCAAATTCAATTCATATTGTAATAATATTCACACACAATAGTGACTAAGACATCTGATTCCCTTTACAAGGTTGGTATCCTAAAACATCAATAGAAAACAAAGAACAAGTACAAAAATACACTGCTATGTTATATGTGAATATGTTTAATCGTTTGATGTGCTCTCCTATAGGACATCCAGTGTTGACAGTTAACATTCAGTATCTGCTTTAGCTAATAAATACTCAATTAAATTAAATGAGGTGAGCTGCTGCTGGAATTTAACAAATCCCTACAATGTGCATCCAATCAAGACCCCAACCTTTGTTCTGCTAAATGAATATTTACTACCCAGGTTATGAATAAAGTGACTGAAAACAACACATTATTGATACTTTTTACTGAGTATACATTTAGTTGTATTATGTAATATGATATACAGGCAAAACAGATTTATGAAACAATTTAAGCAGCTGTCTAAAACGTTTACACAGTACTGTACATTTCAAAGATACCATATTAGCATTAAGTAGGCATGTAACATTCCATCAATCTGCATCACTGCATTGACTAAATCTCATGCATCAATCTGACATTTAAATATGGATGCCTGTGTTTATTTTCACACCTGTTCCAAAATTACCCATGATTCCTATCTGTATGCTCTGATTTACAGTTGTTTTCGGCTCACTCAAAAAAGAAATGCTTTAAATGAACTTAATTTAATCATGGACAGTGGTTCCACACAAAACAATTGTATTTGTTCAACATAAAAATCTCTTTTGAAGGCTGCGCAAAAAACTTGTGTGATTAAAACACAACCCAATTTTGTCAATCCCACTCAAAGTAGTCGTGTTCACCTAAGCCAATTCAATTACTTATAAAAAAAAGATTCTCAGTCCATCGCTGGATCACACACACACTATTTAGAGAACCCAATTCACCTGACCTCCATGTTTTTGGACTGTGGGAGGAAACCCACGCAGACACGGGGAGAACATGGAGACTCTGCTCAGATGGGGACTCGAACCCAAGATCTCTGCGCTGAGAGGTGAACGTGCTAACCACTAAGCCACCGCTGGTCTCTGTCTGTGAGGAGTTTGGGTGTTCTCCCTGTGTCCGTGTGGGTTTCCATTGGGTTCTCCGGTTTCCTCCCACTTCTATTCTAAACAGAATTACTCAGTACAATGCAATAGATCAAAATTGATAGAAACATGACAGAAGCTGAGAAGAAACATGAAAGAAGAAACCAGTTGCTTGTCAAACTTGCTTGTATTTCATTGAAAGAAACACTTATCTGCTGGAAGCAGATGTGGCACCATCGTGCTGCCCCAATGTAACTAAAGTAAGCTGGTCTAACAGGTGGCACGGTGGCTTAGTGGTTAGCATGTTTGCCTCTCAGCGCTGAGGTCATAGGTTCGAGTCCCCATCTGAGCAGAGTTTCTATGTTGTCTGCGTGGGTTTCCTCTGGGGACTCCAGTTTTCTCCCACAGTCCAAAAACATGGAGGTCAGGTGAATTGGGTTCTCTAAATAGTGTGTGTGTGATCCAGCGATGGACTGAGAATCTTTTTTTTATAAGTAATTGAATTGGCTTAGGTGAACACGACTACTTTGAGTGGGATTGACAAAATTGGGTTGTGTTTTAATCACACAAGTTTTTTGCGCAGCCTTCAAAAGAGATTTTTATGTTGAACAAACACAGCTGTTTTGTGTGGAACCACTGTCCATGATTAAATTAAGTTCATTTAAAGCATTTCTTTTTTGAGTGCATCTACTAATAAAATGTTGCGAATAAAAATGTTTACTAACAAAAATACTATTTTCTCTGCATTTGCAAGTGCATAATGCAACAGCTTGTGTGGAATTTCATCATATTATTTCATATCAACAGCAGCAACTTCAAATAATCTGTAATTACAGCAGAACATTTATCCTGACTCATTATTAAGCAGACTCTGAATAAGGAGAAGATGGTGAGGACAAAAATGAAATTATTAAATTTAAATTAATAAAAACATATTCAGATATAGAAAAAATCCAGTAATGATCATCAGTTCACATCAACAATCATCAGGATCACAAATATTGATACTTCACAATACCTTCATGAAGATGGTCTGCAGCTGTCCACAGTGTTTGCCACAGTAGCCCTGAGAGAAGAGAACCTCGTGGGCTGGGATTCTGTAGTAGGCCACTCTTTTGTCTCCCTGAAGCATCCAGATCACAATGTCTGGAAGACTGTTCTGAGGCTGAGAGAAACAGTGAAGTGAATAACCGAAAAAGGCAGTACAACAGAAGAAAGAAAGAAGCAGAGAAAGAAAGAATATTATATACTGTATTATAACATATTATTTTCCTTTAGGGAAAAGGTACAGAGCTTCAGAACCTAGCTAATGTATTGTTACTCTGACCAAGTGAATGTTTCCTAAAATAGCTGTTATGTATCCATGAGATTCATAAGATGAGGTTAAAATTTGCTAAATGGCTGATCCATGTCTGTTGACCAGGTCTCCTCAAATCTGGTCCTTGAATCCAGTTTGCGCCTTTGGATTGAGTGATTTCTGGTAGTCAGTTTAACTGTTGATGTAACTAATATACCACTTAGAAACACCTATAAATAACTACAAAACCTCGAACTGGAATATGGATTCAGGGTCCAGAGTAGATGATCAGAGCTACAGAGAATACAGTTCTAGAGCCCAGAGATCTATTGCTCATGTTCCTGCTTCAGTCTGCCTCTCATTAATGCTTTTTACTGGTGATTATAGAACTTGTGTTGGCAACTGAACATCTGTATCAGTGAAGTGTGAACCATAAACTGGCTGAATTCTCAGAAGGGTCTGGATACTGAAAATATAACATATATCAATCAATCAATCAATCAAATTTTATTTATAAAGTGCTTTTTACAACTGATGTCACAAAGCAGCTTTACAGGGTTAGGAATAACAGACATAAAATCATTAATCCCTAATCCCCGGTGAGCAAGCCAACGGCGACAGTGGCAAGGAAAAACTCCCTCAGAGCTGGAGGAAGAAACCTTGGGAGGAACCAGACTCACATGGGGGACCCATCCTCCTCTGGTCTGCACCCATATATAATGTGTATACAGTATGAACATAATATGCACATGACACTCTAACTCTACTGACCTCTTCTGCAAGAGAGTGCAGTCTCTGGCACCAGTCCTCAGCCTGCTCCAGCACTGAGCTCAGCTCTGTCTCCGGCCCGTGCTTCAGTGCCAGAGCTGCCTGCTCAATCTGCTTCAGATTCACCTTCCTCAGACGCCGTAAAGCTTTATCCAGTGTAGTCACGCAAGGCCAGCCATCCAGCTCAGGCAGCTCCTCACTGAAACAACATACACCAACAAAGATACAGCAAACACAATTCACAGTGTGGCCACTTTAATAAGCCTGATATATTATTTCATCTTTCAATTTTTTGTGTCATTATATGTAACACATTTGTACATTTTGTATCTGTTCTAAGTGATTTTCTGTAATTAAAGTATATTGCTTAGTCATTTTAGCAATCACCTACATTATTACATGAAATAAGCAAAATATGCCAATAACATTAAAACAAATACAAAATGTCTTATAATACTCTTATGGATTAAAAAATAATAACTGAGACTGGCTTTACCTGCAGTCAGCAATGACATCATCGAGCAGTTGTACAACTGCCTGTTCCAAAGCATCTTGATCACCTCCTGATTGGAGCTCCAGCTGCACCAGTTTCAGGTTGGACTCCTAACACAGACAAGGCTAAATATATAAACACATATCTAATTTGCTACTTTATTAAATATATTTTAATTAAGGAACTCTAAGCATGAGGATCTATGCCAGGATGCATCCTCAATGTCAGCTGGAGCAGTTTGGCTTGGTTCTCACCAGGTGGTCAACAATGCTGAGCAGCATGTTCAGGGTTTCTATACGGGGGCTGATATCCTCCCATTCTGATGACAGAACAACCACAGGCTTCACATTCCCCCAGGGCAGGTAATAGTAATGACAGCCTGGAGTCACATAGTAGAGCACAAATTTAGATTAACAAAGCGATGGACAGCACTGGGCATTGTTCACTCTTATCTGCTTCTCTATTACAATGTTTATCTTCATGTTTACACTCAGAAAATCAATGAAACAAGTCATTTAATCAAAGCTATCCACATTTATTACAGGCTTTAACAGTAAATTATTTAGAGAAAACATAGATCTTGTGTAGTATTTTATTGAACAATACAATTTCAATTAAGAAAGAAAAAACAATATAGAGCCACAGCCCCTTCACTCTGACCCAACGCTTTCCAAGCCAGAACAATAATCTGCCCACCAATTTTTTAATAACCCGGCCACCCCACAAGTACATTCACAAGTGCTTTAGTACTGTAGAAAGACAAATACAGTACTTTTATTCAAGTGTAGAAAAACTGTGCTTTGTTCACCACAGTACTAGTGCACCTACAAAAATAATATACTGTGAAAAACTTCATTTGTGTTCAGAATTTAATTTAAAAAGGTAAACTGCCAAGTATTTTATATTCATTACATGTAAAATGACATATTTCAAGCCTTTTGTGTTCATGTTGATACTGTTTAAATAGCCATTTACTCAAACTCAAAATTAAACATTTGAATAATCATAATTTTCATGAGCTGTAGGCTGTACTGATCAGCAGTAATTCAGCACTTTGAATTCAACTTGAATTCAATTATGAGCACAAATGAACTTCTTCCAGACTATTCTACATTTTAGGTGCACTAATATAAAGCCGTTTTTGTCAAGACATGTCTTAACATCTGATATGATACAGGATAAAGGTCAGTATTGACATGGTGTAAAATATAAACAAACAATAAGAATTTAATGTTATCTTTTACTTTCTGAAGATTTAAATTAATCCATTATTACGTGCCATTCTATCCTGAGTCTTAAGTTAAAGACTGTAGTTAAAGAAAAGGGCCACCAGGAGGTGCTGTTTCTCACCATCAAACACAGCTCTGCTGTACTGAGTGGTGGAGGCCAGGGGCAGGCAGGTGTAGTCAAACTTGTTGCCATAGTTGCCGATGCTGACCTCAAACTGAATGGCATCATCCACGTCCTGAAGGAGGGTGGCAGAGTAGAAAGCGGCAAACACAGAGTATTTCCTCTTCCTCATGAATTTCTGTAGGAAATCATGACAAATATATTTTAAATGTAGTTGCACACAGTATTGAAACTATAAATTGAAGCATGTACTAAATAATTCAGTTCATTCAAATGAATAAAACAACTTTTTGATCTTTTACTTTGCTGAACTTACTTTTGGAAGTAATTATGCTGATGTAATACACACCAATCAGTCATACTACAGTATTACTCCTTGCTTCAACATTCACTGTCCACTGTATCATCTCCACTGAGCATGTAGGTGCACTTTGTTTTTCTACAATTACAGACTGCTGTCCATCTGTTTCTCTGTTAGCCCCCTTTCATCCTATTCCTCAATGGTCAGGACCACCACCACCACCACATCAGTGTGATCCAACACCCAAGTAATAGCTGCTCTGTGCTGGTGGTGATGATTGAAGAACAGGTGAAAGGAGGTTAACACAGTATACAGAGAACAGATGGACTACAGTCTGTAATTGTAGAACTACACAGTGCACCTACAGTATATGGTCAGTAGAGCTGATACAATGGACAAAGAGTGTAAGAACAATAATGTTATGGCTGATCTGTGTATTTTATTCATGGTGAAGTGATATAAATGTGAATAAGTACATGAGAAGAGGAACAAATTAATAGCAAGGTGAACTTCTCACCTCTACCACCAGCAGGTCATCAGGCAGGATGTCTTCAACCTTCTGCTCTATTCGGTCACAAAGCTTAGTAGTCAGCTCCATGAGCACTCGCCCTCGATATGCTACACCCTCTCCCTAAATCAACACATTAGCACATAAAGCTTCTTCAAACTTCTCAACACAAAGTGAGATTAGGTTTAGTAGATTTAAGGATATTTGTGGATTTGTTGAGATGTAAAAAAAATGTGAAATAGTGCATTAAAACAACACAACAGCTTGTATTTTTACAGTCGTGATTACAGAAACAAAAGATTACAAAATCCAAAAAATTACAAAAAATTACAAAAAAATTACAAAAAAATTGTATTTATTATCCAAAATGTGCACTGAGCCTTAAACCTGTGAACTATTTTGTTGTACAATGACATGCATGCACCTCTCTATTAAAATGAATAAAATTAATGTTTTAGGTTGAATTTTTATATATTTTTTATATATATATATTTTTTATAGGCATCAGTGTATTTGTCATCATTTCATGCATTCAGCTTTTAGAGACACTGAATGTTTCAAATATCTCATTCACCACCACTGAGGATCTTTAATGAGCTGCAGTTCTAGTAGAAGTTCACTGTATCAGTCTTACCTTGCCAAGGTTAAGAGCTTCATATGGGTCAGAGAAGGAGGTGAATTCTCTAAGACTTCCGTACATGTTAACATAACAGGGGCCAAATGTCGGCAGGAAGCCCAGGCTGTCATCAACTAAGAGGAAAATGATTTACAGTCAATATTAATGTTGTTTATTCATTTTGACACTACGATATTCAATCTTCTGAAGCAGCATATCAGCAAAAAAAGATTAAAAAGAATCAACAATAGATTAGATTAGAGGTTTAACAATAGATAGAATTATTGAACCCAACTGGCCTTTAGGATTTCAAACAGGGACACATCTAAAAGACTAGGAAAAGTGAGTCTTTGTACAGTACTGTGCAAAAGTCTGAGAAGATGATATTTACATTTATTACATTGGAATACATACTAACATTAACATAACCATAAATACAATAAATTCTGGTTTTATGAGTGTTACCATGTACATCCTAACAATTCCCGGTGCTCTCCTGGAGGACATGCAGTATTTACACTCAGCTTTCATATCTGCTTCAACTAATCAATACTCCCTTAAATTAAATCAGGTGAGCTGCTGCTGGAATTTAAGTTCATACAAAAACTGGAATTCACCAAGAAGATCAGGAAGCAAACCTGTGTTCTTCCTGTGGTCTTGTTTTTATATGTTTAATTTAACGTATACTTTAGTGCTTTTAAAGCTAAAGACACAGAAACTGCCAAATTATCTTGTTTCATAAAAATGTCTGACTTTTGCACAGTATTGTAAAGTGTGTCACACAGATACAGTATGAAAGAGAGACATACGGGTGCTTTGGATGGTCCTGGGAGGCAACTCATCTGAATGCATAGAGAAATACAGGATACTATTAAGAAACAGCTAAAGACTACATGCTCTGGCTCGTAAAACCTCCAAACTATTAGTCATCCCATGCAACACAGTAAACTCGCAACAAATCTGTAAACTACTAATAGAAATCCAACCTTTCTAACAACATTACACTGTAAACAAAGTGTTAATAAAGCAGTTGGGAAGAAGTTAGTTTTTGCTCATGCTGAAATGCATAATGCAGGTACTGGTGTTTTAAGACTACACGCATACAAGTGCTATTACATCAGGAATTTTTTGCATGGCTAAGAAACTACTACCCAGCAAACAAAGCAATAACATTATTGGGAAAAACAGTCACCACTGAATCATACGGCCCACTCTGCATTACCCAGCATTCCACCAACAACACAGACATTTCTACTGCCATTAGCAAAATGTTCACCTGTGAAGTTTCAAGACAAATGAAAAACAGAGCTTCAACCAATTAAAAAGGTGCAAAAGTCATTCTATACAACAGTTCATTCAATGTCCACATCTGATGAAAGCCTTGAACGTGGGCCAGAATGTCACATTTTCATCTAAATAAAATCTTGTATAGAGCAGGGGTGTCCAAATCCAGTCCTGGAGGGTCGGATTCCTGCACAGTTTGGTGATCTTCCTGATCAAACACACCTGATTCAGCTCAGCAGGTAATGAGCAGGTTTAATTGTAGTGTCAGAGCAGAGAAATCACCAAATCACTGCAGGAATCCGGCCCTCCAGGACTGGAGTTTGACACCCCTGGTATAGAGCATGTGATGCACCTTTTTCTTTTAATACTCTGTAGTTCCACCAAAACAACACACTCTGCATAAAAGCCCATTATTAATCAAAGCCACACCACAGCTCCCTTAGGATGTGCTCAGACAGTTAATAGAGAGTATGCCAATCATGCATCCATCAGTTCAGAGGTATGTTAACACATGACCAAAAAATGTTACAGAAATTTCTGTCTTTACAAATGAACTACAGCTGTTTTTAATGAGGTTTAATGTAGTATTCTACATTTAGGTAAAAATGGGATAGCTCATTTCTGCAATTGTGAAATTAATGACCTGTAAAAGTAGTGGCCTGTTGGTAAGGGACCCGGTCAAGTCACCGTTTAAGTCAACCGGTTAAATCTGTTGTACGTCGCTCTGGATAAGAGCGTCTGCTAAATGCTGTAAATGTAAATGCAAATCCCCTAGCAAGACATGACTGAAGTGCCCTTAAGCACCTAACCCCCATTGTTTCCCAAATACCCTGGATAGGGCTGCCCACTGCTTTGGGCATGTGTGCTCACTAGTATGTATGCGTGTGTTTCACTGCACAAATGGTTAAATGCTGAGATCAGATTCCTCTGTGTGCAAGTACAGTGGTCAATGATTGGTCAGTTAATTTGTTTATGATAAAAAGAAGCTTAGTGTAAACATCTAAACACATATCTTTAATATTTATTATTTAAAAAATTAAGAATTTGCTATAGAACTGACCTTCTATTTCTCCTCCAGGAGCAGAGATCTTTGACATAGACAAGTGTGTGGTGCCAATGACATCATTGTGACTGGCTCGATCCCTTAAAGAGATCAGGATATCACAAAATATTACAAGAGGTTCCTAATATATATATATATATATATATATATATAATATATAATAAAAATTATTTGATACATCAAATCTGATCTCTTTATCTATGTATAATGTCAAGTTTCACACTGACCAGTCTACAATACGTATCCTCATCTTCTCACACATTGATGGAAACTGCAAAGAGAAATAACAATATTGACTACATGACTGAAATCTGACTGATAAGCTATGATGAAAAGCTGTTACCCAGCTGGTCCTACCCTGATGGGAAGTGTCAGGTTTTGGTTCCACTGTGGATTGGCATTCTTCTCCAGTATCTTACTGCACATCTGTTGAGACACACACACTGGCCTAAATTATCACATCACATTCAGGATCCTTGTCATGATTCATATGACATCAAACTATTTCTTCAAAAAGTCCTCTTTACTATTAGAAAACCCACCACAGAAAAAAACACCCATGTTTCACACTGACGTGTCTACTGTAAACACCACATGATAACAAGAAAAATATATGATCATATTTTTCAAATGAAAACATGTGAAATGTCTAAAAATCACATTTGATTGTTCTGTGAAATTTGTATGTTTGTCCTGTATTTTGTGTTCAGCAAGATGTTTCCCTCATAACAATGGCATGTAAACATCCTCTCAAGTTGTATTTACATGCACATGCAACTTTGGAGACAAACTGATTCCAGAACCCAAATGCAAAATATCTACTATTGTACCGTTTTGCCAGCAAAGTTCACTTCCACTAACGGATCAACCAGGTTTTTCCTGTTGGAGTCGAAACCTAGAAACTGCTTCATGCCATCCATAAAGGCATCATCCACTGATGTAAAGAAAAATGAGATAAACATTAACGGATATCCCCATATTTATTAGTAATCATAAACATGCTGCTGATGATACTCACTCTGAGGCAGATCTTCTGCTCTGTAGACTTTCAGAGTGAAGATGGCTCCTCTGAGTGTGAGTCCTGCTGGTCTTAACAGGTTTGCCTCAATGTCCTCTTTCTCCTGAACACCCTCTTTCTTATCCGTCTAAGACACACAAACACACACAAATACAAGGTAAAAATTCCACTTATGTTTCATTTATCAAAGGTATGGAGGAAACACACGTGTAAGAATCAAATGATGAAACTTTTTGCTTTAGAATCAGGAACTGAGAAAAAACAATCAAATACCACTTCATGAATATTACTTACTGGTGGTTCGTCACCTGCTGCCAGGACAAACAGGCTGACCTTCAGATAACCTCTGGCCCCAGCAGAGAGGTCATCAGGGTCTGCCAGTAACAGCCATTTCCTGAGAATGGCATGTCCTGCCACAACAATGAAAATCCAGCAATATGAATCAGGCATTTTATAAAGACAATTAAATACTTTAGACTATATCTACACATCAAATCCCTTAAAAAGAAAGCTTATTATTTAGTCATTAACTGTTATGATTTATTCTGTAACTGCCTTAATCCTCTGGTTGTATTGTAGTTAAAATGGACAACGTACTGCTGAACAAATTAATGATTCTTTATTTGATTATTATTATTACAAGTCAAAGAACCTTTTGGTATAATAGATGTAGAATATATACATTAAAATGTATGTATAGTGTTTTCTCAACTGTGGGCACAAGCCTCAGGGTTGGACTTTTGATAAAATTCACTTTACACTAGACTAAACATCTTCATCACTTATTTTTTGCCACTTTATAAATTAATTTTATGTGTTAATTTGTTTATTTATCATCTTAAAATATCAAAATCTGTAATAAAGTGGGAAGAAGAAAGAAATTAAACAAAGCAATAGCAGTATTCAATATTTTACACAAAATACAGTTGTCCCACAATAACGTTGTCATTTCCACCACAAATATCTGAATTCAATAAAAACAATTTTTGTCACTAAGCAAACCAGTTTGAGAAAATAGTATTTATTTTGCCAAATCTTAGAGAAAAATGTTAAAATTAAGATGAACTAGATCAGCTACCACTTGAGAACAGAAAATGTCATATTATGTTGTAATTCTGTCAGATTACGCAAAAGATTTATGTTTAGTGTGCTTTAAAGTGATAAAACTAGCCTTATCGTGATAAATGAATCAGCCATTTTTAAATGAGCAATGTTAGAATGTTGTGCAAGTGATGCAAGTGTGATTAACACCCAGTACTAAGAGTGAGGAATTCAATTGTGGGCCCATATACAGGCCACTGCATATGAGACTGAATATAATATCTGTCATACTATGCAGGTCTACTGTTTTTTATGTAACTAATTCAAATAACACAACTGAAGTATCTTGACTGGGTGCCAGTTGCAACAAGACTCTAATACTCACTGTGTTCATTATACACCATACCAACATCCAGCTGAAAGACAAGATACAAAACAGCCAGCTATATAATTAGATCTATATTAAAAAGGCATGTGTGTTCTACAGTCAAATAGACATATACATGAGGAGTAAAGAAAACAAAAAATAACTAGCAAGAGAAGGTTAAGAAAAAAAAAACACAAGAAAAGAAAGTGAGAAGCACCCACTACCTTAAACTCCCCAATGACAGAGTCTGTGCGGAGAGACTTGGAGTCAAATACCTTAAAAGGACACAGAAACAATGCTTACTTTGACTTATATACACATTTACATAAACATCTATAACAATGGCTAGTCTACTCACTGTTATAAATATAGGTTCATCAAAGAGATCTGAAGGGGTCTCATAGAAGTTCAGGAAGAAAGTCTGGGGGGGGGAGAATGCAATATGTTAAGTATAGGTTATATATATATATATATATATAAAAACACAATGTCCAGTAATATTACTACGCTACATACTGTACAGTATATATGACATATATATATATATATATACAAACCGGATTCCAAAAAAGTTGGGACGCTATACAAATTGTGAATAAAAACTGAATGCAATGATGTGGAGATGG
>BRDA01034850.1:1038-16024 GCA_036984385.1 Crenuchus spilurus | reverse complement strand
ATAAAATATTAGATGTTGGCACCTCCACATCATTGCATTCAGTTTTTATTCACAATTTGTTTGGTGTCCCAACTTTTTTGGAATCCGGTTTGTATTTGGTTTGTGGCAAATTTTGGAGTTTGGTTTTTTATGAGTCATAGAGGCCTGTCAGTCATGCAGGTTAAGACCACGCCCACACTGTTCTCACATAAGTCTGATTAGTTAAATTGACTGTTTTTGAGGACTACTTTATTATATTTCTGTCTCTTTGTTTATTTTCAATTACACTTTGTCTGATGTTTACAAAAACATACAAGTTTCATATTTTACCAAAGAAAATCTACATTTTACAATATCTTGCCAGTGACAACTTCACGCATAAAGGTTCACGGGTGCTTTTACAATATATTTTAGAAAACCTGGTTTAGGATATAGACCCTTTAATATAATACACTTATGGTAGAAGAGAAATTCCATTTTGTTTTGATATTATTTTGGAGCACAGTGTGTATAAAAGCTTTTTGTGCACCTTTTTTTGTGCTGCAGTCAAATTTCAGCATGTCTTTATGGATGCTAGAAAAGCTGGCAAGGAACCATCTGCTGGTATTTCTGGAGTGTTGTGACAATTCATAAAGCCTTAACAATCAATTTGGAAACAATCACAGTTCATGTTCTCTGTTGCTAATAAGTTATTAGCTAGTAAATGTTTTGTGAAAAGTAATATTAGCTGGCTTGCTAACTAAACCTTAACAAGTTTTCTTTTTAAACAAAGAGCTGTCCAGACTGTAGTCTTCTCTTTGCTTCTTTATGGACATGAAAGATGGACAATAAAAAAGCAGGATGGGAAGATGTCTTTGATGTCTTTGAACTTTAGTGTTGGAGAAGACTTATGAGAGAATCTTGGACAGCAAAAGAAAATAAATACATCCATTCAGCCCCATTTTCTACACTCTTATGATTAATTATGGGAAATGAGCCGCTAAGAGCATTTGTACAGTTTTAATTGTCTTGTACATTTGCTGTTCTAAGTGCTGATCTATGATTTACACATTTTATAACTTCATTTGCATCACAGCACATTAGCATTGTGTGTCTAATTGATTATATTTTGCAACATATTTCAAATTCAGATGAGCTTTTTTATAATGAGTTAAATTAGAATGTACTTAACATGGAAAATCAGCTCAGCTTTTCCTTTTTAAGCACATTTAACTTCATGTATAATGGTTGGAGAATGAAGCCATAAAGATCACCACAAATGTTGTGCATTTTGAAATAGTCCTTTAACACAGTGGAAATTCACTTTAGAATTTTGTTTATTTCTGCATAAATATGACCTAAAACATCATGAGATTTTCACACAGGTCCTAAAAGTATATAAAGAGAACCCAATTAAACAAAAGAGACAAAATATTATACTTTTATTAAAAATTATAATATTATACTTGTACTATTGAGGAAAAGTATGTGAACCATTGCTTTCAGTATCTGATGTGACCCCCTTTGCAGCAATAACTGCAACTAAATGTTTCTGGTAACTGTTCTTTAAACGTTCTTTGGTAGAACAACTTGTGTGTTTAGGGTTGTTGTCTTGCTGCATGACCCACCTTCTCTTGAGATTCAGGTCATGGACAGATGTCCTGACATTTTCCTTTAGAATTATCTGATATAATTCACAATTCGTTGTTCCATCAACGATGTCTTCTTCTGAAGAATTCTGGCCAAGATGCAGCAAAAAATGCCCAAACCATGATACTACCACCACCATGTTTCACAGATGAGATAATGTTCTTATGCTGGAATGCAGTGTTTTCCTTTCTCCAGACATAACACTTTTCATTTAAATCAAAAAGTTATATTTTGGTCTCATCCGTTCAGAAAATATTCTTCCAGTAGCCTTCTGGCTTGCATGATCTTTAGCAAACTGCAGATGAGCAGTTAAACTATAATTGTCTTTAAATAAAACAGGGTGCCCACTCACACCTGATTGTCATCTCATTGATTGAAAACTCCTGACTCTAATTAATCAAATTCACTGCTAATCCTGATGATGTTTTAGGTCATATTTATACAGAAATATAGAAAATTCTAATGGGTTCACAAACTTTCAAGCACTACTGTATTCATGAGTTTCTGTTAACTGTGTCTTAAACAAAACAATCTAAATGATCAGGTGAATTGGCTACTCTAAATAACCCTGGTGTGTGGACGAATGTGTATGTTTGTGTATATATCAGCGTATGTGTGTGTGCCCAGATAAAGTTGGCACTCTGTCCTGGGTGATCTCCCTAGTGCTCGATGCAGTTCTCCAGGTGAGACGGTCACTTCTGGTTGAGACGCTGGCGCAATCGGCTGGCGCTTCTCACCGGTGTATGTTGTTGAGTTTTGAGTGTATAAAAGGTTTGTAATGATTGTGTTGATTGTAAAAGCATCATTGGGTATTAAAAATGCACTATGTAAGTGTAACATTTTTTCATTCATTCAAACCACTTTGACTGATCTGTGTTTAGACAATGTTGTAGTATTTGTTAGTCTCACAGTCTCAAGTTGTAAAATAAAGAAGCTAAATTTCAGTCTCAAAATTTTTGATGAACACCTTTATTGCTCATTTGTACATTTATCTTCATCCCTGAAATAAAATGTAATTAATTATGAGTGAAAACTTCAGTGTTAATTGGCATGCACTGGGAAAATGTCCAACTCATCCAGTTTTTCTTCATATTTCTCAGACTGAATCCTTCCTTTTTGATTGAGATTGAGACTTTGATTGAGGCTTACTCAATATGTGCCTTGTCCAAGATTAAAGACAGCTTCCTCAATGCCTTGTTGCCCATGGTCTCTGCTTTAGAAGGAAACATATTGATATGAAGATACCTGCTAATGCATCACATTAGAAATCTGCCTTAAAGGCAGCAATACATCATGACATTGCAAAAATAGAGACAGCTGACACACAGGATACAGCTATACATCTATATTTGGGATGAGTACCATGCACTAAGCTCATTATCATTACAATCTATCAGCCTATATGTCTATCGCTGTCTTCCATTTCCCAAGACATTTGCCAACCTTTCTCCTCCGTTGCTACCTTCCAGCTCCATATCACATGCCTCCCCAGTTCTCTCTTACAGCTATTCAACTCTTGTTGTACAACCATATGGTAAGAGCATGGTCACAAAAGTTGTGTCATGCCAATTTCAGAATACCTCTATTTTAAAATTAATTAATTAATTGATTGATTTTCTGTTCATAAAAATGCTCTAGGAATTGTATAAATAGCCAAAGTATTCAGGGTTTCTATATTGTATCTTATGTCATTTCAAATGCATCCCTTTGCAAAAAAAAATTATATAGCAGAAAAACTCCAAACATGTCTTGGTTGATTGACTACATCTAGAGTAGGTGGATAATTGTGTACATTTTAATTAATGGCCAAACCATTCCATTCAGTCAGATGTGTTTGATGTCTGTCACTTGGCTAAGAGCTCTCTTGTGGTTTACTAGAGTAGACTATGTAGCACCACATATTCTTCATTGTGTGAATTTCCCCTGGCAAAGCCACTTACGGTCTGCAATATTCCAGCAGCCTCCAGAGGCCTATTGGACCAGCCTTCCTGTTTGTCTTAAAGCATCTGATAAATGGAGCTGGGGTTCAGTGAGTCAGGAAGAGGTTTAACACGGCCAAGTGCGTCCGTGCAAATGCCAGCTAATTTACAAATGAAACAGCACATGCCACGAAATGTGAGCCATTAGGACGAATAAGCAAACACCAAGCTCAGCGAAGTACTGTGTCCATACTGTACAGACAGCTAAAGCAGTTTTGGAGTTCCACCTAAGCAATTAATTGAGCACTTTGTGTGAAGAAGACCGGTGGAGCACTCACTAGTGAAGCCCAGTCAATATGTATGTGTGCTTATTGTACTCTGGAGTAAAGCCGTATTCAGATTAGATTTGTTTTTCACAGGGATGTCTGCAATGACACAATTTACGCTGAGGAAACACCTGCATCCAGATGGCTTTAAAATAACTACAGTATGTGCAAGTTTCTCAGATGCTGTATTTCTTTTACAAACTCGGTTGTCTGTGCCACTTGATCATATGTTCCTTGTACTATTAATTATTCACGTATACACTTATTATTGATTTATTCTCCTTATTACACATAAGACGTGTCTATTGTATTTCATTAACATTTTGATTATAAGCAATTATATTAGTTTTCAGTGTTTTGGGTCTTTGGCCATGTGTTTATGTTTACATTTTGTGCCATGCGCTTGTGTTTACCCATCTGTACACACCTGTTCCCTTCTCCAGTCACACCCCTTGTTATCTTGTGCATCTGTGTCTTCTTTCACAGCCCTGGTTCCATCTCCCTACAGTCTGGTCTTATCATCATAGTGTTTAATATAGTTATTGCCTTTTTTGATTTCATTCTCTATGTCCAGCCTAACCTTCCATAGCTGAAAATATTATACAGTATACAGTATTTAAGGAACTCACAGTGATAATGCCTTGTACCTGTATCTATGATTATAATCTCCTCTTCATAAGACTCACTTTTTTCACCCATTTAAGCATCTTCTTCCTTCGTAATGCTCTCCCGTGGAGATAAATTAGACTTCATCCAGTCTAAGTTTAACCACATCAAGTAGATTATTGATTGACTTTTTAAAACCATTTTAAAGCAAGTTTGTGAAGGTTTTTGTTGAATGTGTGCACTAACAGACTAAATACAGTTAATATCAAAAATAGTCAAAAATCTGTACACATCTGCCTTTTATCTAAATTTCTTGGATTAAAATGCTCAGAGCAGCACTCAATTAACAAAAAAAAACCTACATAATTTGACTTGTATTTATTTATCAAAGGATAAAGAACAGAAATGTTAGATCCAGACATGAATGAAATCACAGAAAGAAAAAAAGAAAAAGAAAAAAGAAAAAAATTACTCACAGGACTTCCATAAACAGTTAATCCAATCTGACCAAGGCTTAAATATATTTATTTACATGCTACATTTGGATTATGAATTAACTAAAATGCTAATGAAAGTAATAGTGAATTAAACCAACTAGCATGCTTATGTTTGTTAACTACTAATAAGAGGCTGCTCTACATTATTAGCATCATTAGCGCTATTGACTGTTGGCTAATCTATTCCTTCAATACAATACTCATAGCAGATAAGTATACACGTGTTCTAGAAATATCTAAAATAACACCCACAGGTGCAGTAAATCATTTACTGATGTGTGTGAAATGCTAAGGAGAAGCTGTTCTGAATTCAATACATGAATAGCCTTATTAGCACAGTTAGCTATTCTCCTTCTCCAGCAGAACTGGTTTTTCATACTTAGGTGACTCATAATTGGCACATCTACAAATATTTGTAAAAATATTGTTTATAGTGCACAGTTACTTGTGGAGTTTAAATACTGTATTTGGTTTCCTGCTAGGACATTTGTAGGTAATGAATGAATGGACAGTACATGACTGCAGTATCACCTGCATAATATTTATGCAACTTACTTATTACTGCACATCATTATTATTGTACTTTTCACTGTGTTTTACTATTCTTGACATATCTTTTCTTCTATTTATGCTTTTTCTGCTGTAATACCTGACTTTCCCCTCTTTTTAATAATAAAGTGGCTTTCTGTCTGTCTATGTGTTTTGTCCATAAATATTAAGGTGACCAGGCAACAGAACAAAAGGAAATGCATTTCCATAATGACATGAATAGGCCTGTCAACTCTATGATCTTGTCCCAATTGCATTTTTTGAGCTGTCATTTGAAAAAAAAAGTGTTTATCTGCTAGATTGAATATTTCTTGGCTTAAACGTTTGCCAACTTTTCCGCACAAATTGAGCACATTGGCCTAAAATCTTGATTAGCAAAGGAATTGACATTAAAGTTTAACTTTTTTTCTGTATTTCCAGTATTTGCCGATTTTTCTCTCCCAATGTAGTAGTAGCCAATTAACCCATCCCATCTACTAGGGGCTCTCCATCACTTTGCAATATCCCTGACTTTAGGAGGGTGAAGACAAGCACAAGCCTCCTCCGTTGTGTGTGATACGGCCACCGCCTCTTTTCTAACTACCGCTGATACACCGTCACTGGGGAGCCAACACTCTGAGGAAAGTGCAGGATCCACAATGCTGATGGACCAATCAGTAGTAGACGCTTGAGCCAGCAGACATTGTAGTGTGAAAGTGATTGGGAGAGAGCGCCATCTACCAACCCAGAGAAAGCAAGGCCAATTTTTGCCTTCTCAGGCATGACCGGGATTCAAACTCGCGATCATCGGATCGTAGTGTCAGCTTCTTAGCCCACTGAGCCACTCGAGGCTAACTTTATAAAATCATCATTATAGGGCTTAGCTTCCAATTTGAATTCTTCGCGATTGGCTCAGAAACAAAGTTATAGCTTTTGGCTCACTGCTGTCATCTCTTGTGCTTGCTTGGGTGTTTGGAAGTTTGTAAAACCACTGATTCTGTCACTTTTTCAAGAGCTTTTCAAGTTGTTGTTACCTTATTTATTTTTTACCTTATTTAAAATATCGTACAAAATGAAATGTTTGAACAGTAGAAACTAGGGCAACTGGACTATAAGTAACATTCTAACGCAAAGTCCACATAAGGGGGCTGCCATTTTTTATTTGTGACCTATATTTTGTGTTTAAAAACATGGTCAATCCATCGCTGAAATTTGATTGGCACCCCAAAACCTGTTAATTGCCTTTATGGCTGTTTGAAATGGTAATCTAGCACATGCACATATAATCAACTAAATGCCTGGAGAACTATAAGTGAACTGTATAGACAGACAAAGATGAAGTTATCTTATTATCTGAACCTTGAATGGTGCAGCTGTTCCCTTCAACAACCTTATTGTGACTCACAATAAGCTCCATTTAAGGTGGAATGGGAATTCAGATAAGAGCACCAGCTTTGTGGTAACAACATGACATATCTTGCAAACATTAACCAAACCCCAGTCTGCACAACAGAAGTGTTACCTATACTGCTATATGAACATCACCATCTTTTTAATCACTTGCCAGTCATTAAGCATCACTATGATAAGCCTTTCCCCACAGTATTGTTGTGTCCCTTTGTGTATGTTCTGGATCTGTCTCAGCCTGCAGTAGAGTGTAAAATAATTAAAACATTGACAAGTACAGTAAGCCATCAGCATTTTACATCTTAAAGAAGTAGCCTGAAACAAAAAAAATGCTAATGTAAATAACAGTGAACCAAAAACAATAAAAGTGTCTTTTAAAGTAATAGGCTAGTCTTAGCCAAAAGCATGCCCTTATAAAAAAGAACTATAGTTACACAACAAAAACAGAGACATTATAAAAGGAGGAGGCAGGTCACTAGTTGAAAAATGAATGGGCTAGCACTCAACACGGCAGCTGTATCACGGTCCAGGCTTTCAATAAAAGGAGCCAAATGGCTCACTGCTAAAAGTGTACGCTGCCTCCCTTTGTTGTGGAGACAGAAATGCAAAGTGACCAGAACAACAAAAAATGTTTATCTACTATTTAAGCCACACAATACAAACTATTTATGTTGTTTTGTCTAAATTTGACCAGCGAGTTCAGATATATTATTGATATGTTAATTCAGTTTGAGGTTAGATTTCTCTGCAGTCAAAGGCCTGACTGAAATAGCTGCAGGGCAGGGTTGCCAGGTCCAACAAAAATATCCAGCCCGAAGTCAGTCTAAAACCCACCCTTCAGAAGCTTAAACTAGCCCAAAATATATGTCTGTCACACGTTTGAAGCAAATGACGATGAGTGTACGATTTATTATCAGTCCATCAAACCTTTTTCTTTTTCCCAGTCCTTGCAATACCGCTTCCCGTATTTACCTATTTACCTGGCATATGGTTTACTCTTCACCCTCTCTCTCTCTCTCTCTCTCTCTCTCTCTCTCTCTTTCTCTCTCTCTCTCTCCTTTTCAGGCTATTTTTCCTTATATTGTTATGTTCTCTTCGCTGTTACTGTTGTATTCAAACTTCTTTAGCGTCGACTTATACGCGTGTACCTGCCATGTTGAAGTAATATCCTAGGGATCACCTCTTTTTTGTTGTTTTTTTGGCAGCCGTGGTAAATTTTAAAAGTAGCCCAAAAAACGCACCCCTCCACCCTTGAAAAAAACACCCTTTTTTATATTTTATATATTTTTTTATAAACACCCTTTTCTGTAATATATAATATGATCTTAATATGATAATATTATGACCACCTACCTAACAGTGGAAATAATTAGCATGTTCATTCAATGCTGATACCTGATACTTTCCTCTTTGCCCCTGTGTTCAGATTAACTGGTCCATTTTGTGCGCCAATTACTCTGTACCACTCACCAAATCATAATTCCCCTCTGGCATCAATGGTCCATGGGGCACCATTGTTATGCCATTAGAAGGCACTCAATGTACCAGAAGTCTATTCTCTGTACATATTCACTCTAGCAATTTCTGAGATGTTACTACCCTTGACCCTATTATCATGCCCTTTTGGACATCAGTCAAATCACATCCTTTGCCCATGACAATGCTTTTACACTCTGCTACAACTGACTGGTGTGCTCGCTTATTTATACATGCCGTAAACCTTGTAACATGGCATCAGGGCTGGCGCATCGCCTACTAAGATCACACACTGCGCACTTAAGCTTCCAGTCCCCCCCATAATATTCTAATATGACCATGTAATTTTGAGACAATGTTGACTACATACATGCAGCACTGATACATTATTATGACAAGTTCATGTTCCTGCTGGGTACAGTTCTGGGTAACACGAAGAACAGTTAATACAAAAGAAATATTATGCTTGTTTCAAAGTGAAACTGATGTAAACATCATTATGAATGAATGAATGAATGCACTTATATAGCGCCATTCTAGACACCCAAGGACGCTTTACAATCAACACACTCCATTTACACACACTCAACCACACACACCGGCGAGAAACAGCAGCCAATCACACACAGCGTACTCTCAACCGGAAGCGACCGTCCACCTGGAGGACTGCATCGAGCACTAGGGGAATCACCCAGGACAGAGTGCCAACCATATCTGGGCATACATACATACATACATTCATACACAGACATACAAATTCATACACACCAGGGTAATTTTAGAGTAGCCAATTCACCTGATCTGAGAGGAGAACGTGCTAACCACTAAGCCACCGTGCCACCCAATGCATCATTAGCAACATTAGCACCATTATCCACTATCCTTAAAAAATACTGAATATTTACTATGAGGGTGAAGTTCTCATTGGAAACCAGCATGAATACATCAAAAGCTTGTAACCAAGCCATGTACCAGCTCTGTCTGAATTTACACCTCACTGGTCAGCTGCGGGGAGAAAGGACAACGTTGTACAGGCTGTTTTTGTTCTGCTGCAAGTCTGCAGCAGAGCCATTTTTCTCCAGCTATTGTTGCTTTTGCTGTTGCTCTTAGTGCTTTCTCTGTCTCGTGCTGTCAGCTTAGTGGCTTTATTGTTGGCTTTGGCTGAGCAGAGGCTCCATTCAGCAGCCTGGGATTTGCCTCTCTCTCTCTCTCTCTCTCTCTCTCTCTCTCTCTCTCTCTTTCTCTTGCTCTCACACACACACACACACACACACACACATATAGCTGAACTCTAGCACCTCGCAGTGAATCAGGTAATCTCATTTACAACAGCAGAGTGCGGTCTGCTCACAGGCTCAGTGCTGTTCGCACTCCCTCTGCAACAACAGCTGAGCATTCTCTCACTTGTCATCATGAATCAAAGGTGAGATTTTAACCCAGACCTTAGGAAAATTGTTTTTCCCCAACATGTATTGTTGTGCAGAGCATAATCCTCTTGCTTTCTTCTGAGAAACGTACTACTCCTCTGGAGCATCTCACTGGGCTTAAACACAGTCCAATGGGACAATAATTTAAGCCCTCAAATCTGTCATAAAGCTCCTTTTCAAAAAACAAGAGCCTTGCTGAAAAGTCACACTTAGATGTCCCAAAAATATGTTGCACACTTTGACTCCAGTCAAAACAAAGTGCTGCATTAAACTTATGAACATTTATAACTGTACTACACTTAGGCCTATCACAATCATGTAATCTGCTACGAGGGCAGCGTGGATTTTACAGTTATTGCTTTAGTGTGGGTATGTGATGTGTCTGTGTAGTGTGTAAAGTGTACATGGAACTTGTGGAATAAAGCATGCATTAACTGTGCTAGTGGGGCTTAGTTGCAGAGGAGGCCAATGTGGATCTACAGTGAGTGAGAGAGTGTGTATGGTTGTTTGTGTATAAGGTTTATATTTTGCATGGTATAGTTTTAACTTGCATTTGTAGATGCAGTGATGAACTACGTCCACAGACAATGGTTTTCAGAAGTGTTCCTGAGCCCATGCAGTGATCACGTCAGGTTTCAGCACTGCCTGAGGCCAAAATATCACAAACACTCAATATTGTTTTTTGGTGTTGTGAATGAATGAATGAATTAGGTTTCTCAAACCAAAGAATGCTTTACAGTTAACACACTCCATTTACACACTTAGAACTCAACCACACACCGGCAAAAAACGGCAGCCAGTTGTGCACAGCATCTCAAATGGAAGCAACTGTCCACCTGGAGGACTGCACTGAGCGTTGGGGGGATCACCCAGGACAGAGTGCCAACTATATCTGGACCAACACAGTGACAAATTTTAATGACAAATCTGAAATAAATGAGCTTAAAAGCTTGGCTTTAACAAACATTCTCGATGACCATTGGTGGGTGTTTGCACAAGAGAATGTTTGCTTTAATAGATGCATGTTGAGCTGTCTTAGATCATCTAACTCCAACATCCTGAAGCCTGCTGTTCCTTTGATCTTTCAAGTGGACAGTGAAGTGGTTATGACTATGCATTAAGCAGCAAATATTTTAGGACTTCCCCTTACAGAAATGTATTTAAATGATATCCCAAACATACTCTAAATGAACTGGAGGGATAAGCATTTCAGGAATCTGAACATTATGTTTCTATCTCGTGTCCATGAATTTCTGGATAATATGTCACATTACGCCAACAAGAGATTTAAGATTTATTTAGTCAAACATACCAGATACCTGCACACTATGGAGAGTACTTCCCTTAACCCATGTAATCTGTAAGCCACTATCTCCCTCTAGTTGCACGGCATGGCAATCATCACATCTCCCAATCAAACTTTTGACTGAACTGCTTCTATCAAACTGTAAAAGCAGCAGAGAACAGTATTCCCAGATTATACAAATCTAAAAATGTGTCCAAATGTTTGTGGACACTCCATCTAATGAATGCATTCAGCTGCGCGCAATGTTGACACAGATACACACAGCTTGTCTAGTCCCTGTAGAGAAGAAGACTCTCTGGAGCAGATAAACATGAACCTACTGGCATCATGTGTAATGCCAGGCATGGGCTAGAGGGGTACAAGCCCTGTAGCATTAAGCTGTGGAGCAGTAGAACTGTGTTCTCTGGAATGATGGTGCTCCATCCAATCCATCTCTTGTTGCTGAATGCAATCAAATCATCCCAGCAATGCTCCAAAATCTTGCAGAAAGTCTTCCCTGGACAGTAGAAACAGTTACTCCATCACATTTTTCTGAAGAAACAATAACGGAGCAGGTGTCCCAATACTTTTTGAGCCATTTTATAAAGTATTCAGAATTACATCATATTTTCTCCAACTCAGTGACCTTTGCAACTTTGCTGCAAAATATATTATGACATGTTTCTGCTCTAATAAAAAGTTTCTTGTATCTGTTGGCACAATAATATTCCAGTGGTTCATTAGTTGGCAGAGGTTCTTACTGCAAAAACTGACTTAACATGGAACATTCCCAGAACTTTGGCTAACATACTGTAAATGTTAGGAGCAAGCATTCTTAAATGAAGCTTATGTGGCATTCTAATAACGTTACATGGCTTTGATTAATGTTATACAAACATTGTTTTAAGGTTTTTATTGAGACATTCTTTCAACATACTGTGAAAAGTAAAAATATGGTTTCAGGAACGTTGCAGAAACATTCAACAACAAAAGCCCAGTGGCATAATGATAAGGCCTCCTAAGCCAGACATAGGTGGGTTTGAGTCCCATTTGGGTGTGGTTCATTGCGTGGCCTGGTGGTTCGTGATCTGGTCTTGTGATCAAAAGGTCACCGGTTCAATTCCTGGGCTGGACTGAAGTGCCATTGAGGCCCAACTGCTCCCCGGGTGCCATGGATAGGGTTTCACTAGTGTGTGTGTTTCACGGCACGGATGGGTTAATTAGGTCCAATTCCACTGTGTGCAATCACATTACATCTAAACATTCAGGAAATAACATTCCCATTACCAAACCTGAACATTAAGGGAATGTTTTTACAAAAACAATGTGTTAACTGGGAGCATTCTCTGTGAGTATATCAGTGGTCTTTGACCTCACTCTAGAACAAAACTGCAGAGTTTCCAGAAACCATCTATTAGACTCAATCCAGCAAATCTTCTGTAGAGACTACTTGGCTGGATCAGGAGTAGAGATCCAAACTCAGCATTGATGTCCAGGAGCAGGTTTGCTGACAACTGACTTACCTTCTCAAATGCCATTTACATGACAAATAGCATCACACTACAATATATCCATCCAATGGCCATTATCTAATCAGTGCACTTCTGAATTATATATTTATTAGATTCTTCCACTGCATATATGTCTACAAGTATGACCTTTATATTAGTGCATCTCTACAAATGAGAATATTTTGGAAAACGTTTGTGTTCATAATTTATTTTTAAGATGTCATATTTTATAATAATTACATGTAAAGTCACATTTTAAGCTTTTTTCTTAATGTTGATACTGTTATAGTAATTTACTCAAAATGGATTATTCTAATAATTTGAGATTCTGGTTTTCTGATTATCTTGAGCAATAAACCAAACTTATCAAAAGTAAAACAAAAAGGTCTTGAAAAATCACATTACAGGTGATAATTATAAATTATGTTTACATTTGTAAATTAAATTATGAACAACAATGAACTTTTTCACAATATTTTATATCTTAGATGTGGCACTCTATTTCCTTCTGTGGAAATACAGAATCAGTCAGTTGGCATTCTGGTACCTGGCTGGGGTTTATGTAACTGTATCAGAGCAGAGAACCATCTGGAGATCTTTCCTAAACCTACTGAAGCCTCTGTCAGAGATATTCTGTCCTGTACAGACTGATTTTTTTTTTTACTTATATGACTGCTTTTGCATAATATTATTAACAAGATTAAGCATAAGCCTAGACTAAATATGACTTTGGCGCCATTGACATTGCAGTTCACAGTAACACAGCATGTAAGACAAGAGACACAAACACAAGAAAGCAACACAAGAAAGGCTTAAATAATGAGAATAATCAAATGGGCAAACGCACACAGGGCTGTGACTTAACAAAAGTCAGGTGTATCACATTAACCTATGAGGGTGAGGACAACAGGAACCATGCACAACTGACGCAAGAGGTGACTGAGGCAGGAGTGCGACAGGAATGTTTTATTTTAAAAGTAGAAGAACTGTTGTTTTAGCTTTATTTACACAGTAAGCTGGCTATTTTCTTATGATATCCCAGGAACGTCATCCAGTCTTGACCAAGGGACATCATACAGTTGTGTTGTCCCTGGAATTGTATTATTTTCAACATTACTTATGTTATGAGTAGTTCCTGAACTTTCACTCTTAATATAAAATATACTGCTCCTGAGGCAAGGTTCTCTGAACTAAATAATGTGCTAGTTTGCTTAATGTTTGCTTACAGCATTTTGAAGGACACATTAAGCTCTAACATATTACGCAGTTCCAGGAACATCACCCTATGTTGCCCTGGGAACATCATTCAAGTGTGTTCCTTGGAAACATGTAGAAGTTTTAATTACACAGTAAGATCAGTTTCTTCTGCTGTCCCAGGAACAACATCCAATTTTGGTATAAGGATTATACCAACTAAATCATATTTTATTAGCAATTACGCATCCATTATACACCATATAGAAACCAAACATTTGAAGGGTTTTGTTGCAAAGCACAGTGTGGACCATTTTGTGTATTTCCTCATATATATTCTTGGGTTTTGATTTTACACACAGAAGAATTTTATTTGGGTTATATTATCATTAATACCACCTAGTTGAGAACTAAAAATGCATTTCCTATTAGATTATTTTTAAAATCTCTTACCAAATGTGTTCTAAACAGATATACAACATTTGTATAAAGAAACTTTCATTCATAAAATGTATCAATTGAATTAAGAATTTAAAGTGTATAAAAATCTATGTATTACATGCCTTGTTTCTCCAAAACAACAAAACACTGATGTATTAGAATGAATTAGTGCATAAATGAATAATTTTTTTTCTCCACTCAGGAAATGGTGAATAGAGGACTGGAATACTGTGCTCTGTGTGAAGAGAAAAGGAAGATGACAATAATTTCATGATTGATGCACATATTGTAAAGAGAGAATCATAAGAAATTCATATTGTTTTATTAATTTTTCCAGATACATAATGTTCCATATATTAACAAGTACATATAAACGTTCCATATACAGTGGTGCTTGAAAGTTTGTGAAAAATATCATTTTCTATATTTCTGCATAAATTTGACCTAAAATGTTAGCAGATTGTCATACAAGTTGTAAAAGTAGATAAAGAGAACCAAATCAAACAAATGACTTAAAGAATACTAAGAGAGAAATGTTATACACGTAGTTAGTACTTTAATAACAGTAGAAGGAAAAGAGAAGTGTGTCTCGTGTCATAAGGTCAGGAGATAAGTGGTAAAGGACTCACCTCTTTTTTTTAATAAGTAAATACGTGATTAAGTAAGATTATGTAGTCACAAAACAACAAAACCTCTTTGTTCCGTACATTATGTATCTAAAAATATGTGAAATTTAAGAATTAAGTTAACTATGTAAAATA
>BRDA01034847.1:0-14733 GCA_036984385.1 Crenuchus spilurus | reverse complement strand
ATATATATATATATATATATATATATATATATATATGTGTGTGTGTGTGTGTGTGTGTGTGTGTGTGTGTGTGTGTGTGTGTATTTTTTAATTTTTTGCTATTTTTCATATACAGTATTTTCTTTCTTCACTTGTTTTTTGCACACCTTGTTTTTCATAATACAAAAAAGAAAGCATTGCACAAGCCAATGATGGTTGTATTTAATATTTACATTTAACATAGATCTGAATTAGTGACAGGACACCTATGAATCAGTTCTGTCTCTGGCATTGATTACAGAGTAGTTAGTCATAAAAGCTTTTCTGGTCACGCGTGGCTGGTGATAACCGTGTGCGAACAGCAGTCACTATGAAATATTACTATGTAGTTAAAACAACTGCTACAATAAACATGGACAATCATATCTCATATTTCTACACATTGTTATTTTTATTTACGTAATGGGTTAAGAAGAGCAACATTTTTAAACATTTCTTGGGGTTGGGGGGGGGCTTGCTTTTTTGTATAAATTGGACAATGTCATCCTTGGACACCATCAGACATGGAGATAGGAAAACTGGCTCCTCTAAATGACTCTGGTGTGTGTGTATGAAGGTATGTATGCCCAGATATGGTTGGCACTCTGTCCTGGGTGATCCTCCTAGTGCTCAATGCAGTCCTCCAGGTGGATGGTCGTTTCCAGTTGAGAGTACAGTGTGCACAATTGGCTGCTGCTTCTCACCATTGTGGTTGAGTTCTAAAAAAGGATTATGTTGATTGTAAAGCATCCTTGAGTTTGAGAATGAATGAATGAATGTTACACTTATATAGCGCATTTCTAGATACCCAAGGACGCTTTACAATCAACACACTCCATTTACACACACTCAACCACACACACCGGCGAGAAGCGGCAGCCAGTCACGCACAGCGTACTGTCAACCGGAAGCAAAGTCCACCTGGAGGACTGCATCGAGCACTAGGGGGATCATCCAGGACAGAGTGCCAACCATATCTGGTTTCATACGCAGACATACACATTCAAAGACACACCAGGGTAATTTTAGAGTAGCCAATTCACCTGATCTCCATGTTTTTGGACTGTGGGAGGAAACCAGAGTCCCCGGAGGAAACCCACGCAGACACAGGGAGAACATGGAAACTCCGCTCAGATGTGGACTCGAACCCAAGACCTCAGTGCTGAGAGGCAAACGTGCTAACCACTAAGCCACTGTGCCGCCCAGAAATGCACTATTTAAGTCACGTTCATTCATTCATTCATTCATTCATTCATTCATTCATTCATGCATGCATGCAGATGTGGGAATGTTAAAATAATAATGCAGTTCACTGACACTAGGGCTGATATACAATTATACAATACAATACACACCTACATTAGCTATTTTATGTATTGTTAGGTATATAATTGCAAACTGTAGACTTTTCATCCACAATTCATTCCAAGACCCCAGGACCATCACTAGTGACGTAGTGTTTTCATTGTAGTGTGTCTGGCATTGATTGTATCAAGCATCAGACTTCAGTTATGCATACAAGCAATTACAATTATATAAAATCATTGTAATCTACACAGTATCCCCAATTAACACATCAGCTAGTCTACACAACTTAAGTAAGACCTGAATTATGTGTATTTTACAGAAGCAGTTGGGCTATTTAAGCATTGAGTTACTTCTTAGCATAGTTAGTCTCACAGGTCCAGGTCTAAACTAACAAAGGGAAATGTGGACACCAAGCAGGTCTGTGGGTGATTAACTACACCTGGAGTAAATGGAACTGTCGAAAAGAGATTTTTTGCCAATCAATTCCTTTAATTAAACTCTAAAGTTTGGCAAAATCCAATGATTCTTAGTAATCTCAAATTCTACAAGGCCATGAGTTCCCTGGAAAGATCTCTCTCTCTCTCTTTATATGCAGCAGCACACACTGAATATTGCTGCAGTAGATGCTATCTGCTGACTAAATTTGCGATGGGGTGCTGGCAAGGTGAAGGGAAAATGAAGCAGCACCTGGCTAATATCACACACTCTCACACACGTACATCTCAGCCCTGTTTGTCAGTATTAAAACACAAAAGGCTTTCGCTTCGACCAACTGGCCTGTCGTTGATAGAGCAGGTCTGGAACTTTGCCAGTGAAAAGGATTAGAGCGTACACCAATCAGACACTACACACACACACACACACACACACACACACAACTCAATCAAGAATGTAGACAGTGATTGATGTAGCCATTTGTATAGTAGATTCATAGATATGCATACACAATTACACATACACACCAATTGGGTGTAGACAATGACTGATATATCCCATTTATGAAGTAAACACTTGAACACACATACACACACAGAGGAAGAAGGAAAGAATAGTCTTGTAGCAGTGATACATGTTTGTGATTAACTCACACAGAAGCCTACAGTTTGATTGCAGCACCTATGATGAGTTGCATTGAAATACCTGCTGTAATATATTTTAGCATAGGAGCATCTATAATGTAAATGGTCTATTATAAAATGATTAGGTACTCTTGTAGCAGCTAAGTGATCTATCTATACTTCATTCTTGCAGCTTGTGCAAAGGTTTGCACCCCTGGTCAAAAGACACATTTTACCAATTTAGAAACATGAGGTCAGCTCTACAGGAAATAATGAAAATTTTTTCTGCACATTTTAGTGCACAGATTGTATTAGTTTACAATATACACTGGGAAAATTAAGATGCCATGGCTTTAAATTACATTTTCCAAAACATAACAGGCAGTTACACCAATGCATTATGGACAGTATGTGGAGATTTGTTACATATTTACACCAGAACACCAATATATACACAGATTTTATCTTGGCAGTGGGGGCACTAACTTTTGCACAACACTATAAATGGGTTTTTAGCTGCTTTTGTGAGATTATACAAGCATTACAGAATAAAATAACAAATGAGCAATTGTTTTGTCAAAATCTGTTAAGTAAGAGCATCACTTGAACAGTACCAGCGCTAGGCATGAGGGTGCACTAAGCACAAATGCTGTTTCGTTCTCCCCGAGAAGGCAAAGTCAGCACAGTACAAATTCACGGATAAGCGGGAGGTAGGGACAGATTTGCTGGCCGGGTGTGTGTCTGGATGATGCTTTGTGGTAGCAAAAGTTGCACACCAGAAATCTTTTGTGCTTGGACTTTGTGGACTTTGCCATTCGGGGGGGAGTGCTGGCCCTGTACATGAATGCATACATGAATGCATACACTTATAAATAACAAAATAGAATTATGATGCTAAATATATGTGTGAAATGTCTTATTTGTGGGCATATCAAATTTCTTTTGTGTCACATAATGAAACCAACTCTACCCTGGTAACACATGCTGTTTCCCAACAACAGTTGCTATAAGAAATTGTGTTTTGTGACTGGAGAATGTGGGCAGGTTAATTGACTATTTGACAGAAAATTGAAACTTTTTATACCAAAACTTTGATCTTTTGATGTAATGCAGTCTTGCTGTAGTCTTTGATGCTCCATCCTTCTCTTTCCTCACTGCTGCAACCTTTTCATATGACTTTCTGCTGCAATCCCATGCTTATACCTGCCTTTGAATCTCATGGTCACCTTGGCTTGCTCAGGGGAATTAAAGATAATTGGGATTTAATTTCCTTTCTACTCCTCTTCAAGGGTAGATGCCCCCTCTGTTCAGTGTACAGTTTACAAAACCATAGTGCGCAGCACACCCCATGCTACCTCACTTTTATTATAAATAGACTTCTTTTAAGTTTAAATGACTTACTCCTGGGTTTGGTGCATTGTTTTGTTGATTTCCGCAGGGCATGTTAATCCTTTCTAAAAGGCGTTATTACTTCACAGTAAAGACCAGCGAGTAGCTTCGGGCAGTATGAGACTGCAGGCCATTCTTATGCTTCCCTTTCAAATAAGACAGCATCCATCTCCGGTTATGTGTGAGTAACTTCACGGCTGTGTTACGTGTTGTAGTGTCTCTCAGGGGAAGGTGGAGGTAATTGTGTGGATTGCAGTGCACTTAAAATTTGTGAGCGTTTTTCAGAAGAAACAGACACTCACTGGTATCTTAATGATTTCCTCTCAGCAGTTTGCTGAATCTATGAACAATTCCATTGCTTCCACAAACATACAGTATACTGTCTTTATGAACATGAAATATGGTGTCTTTTCAGTATGTCTTAAATAATAGTACATTTTTTCTTAACATTCAAAGCAAAACAAACAAAAATATTCACACTTCATGTCACATGCAACTTCTATAACTACATACAACATAATTTGTCAACATGAATATTCATGTAATTTTAATTTTTTTACCTGCTGGACCTTATATGAGCATTTCATATATATATATATATATATATATATATATGAGGAAATTCAAGACCATTGTTACCCTCCCCAAAACCAGTAGACGAACAAACATCACAAGAGCAAGGCGTGTAATAGTGGCTGAGGTCACAAAGGTGTGCATGGCAGGGTTTTAAGGAGAACATTGAGAACAAAAAGAACATTGCTACTCATCTGCAGTTTGTTAAAGATCACGTGGACAAGCCAGAAGACTATTGGAAGAAAGTTTTGTGGACGGATGAGACCAAAATAAAACTTTTTGTTTAAATGAAAAGTGTTATGTTTGGAGAAAGGAAAACACTGCATTCCAGCATAAGAGCCTTATCTCATCTGTGAAACATGGTGGTGGTAGTATTATGGTTTGGGTCTTTTTTGCTGCATCTGGGCCAGGACTGCTTGCCATCATTGATGGAACAATGAATTGTGAATTATATCTCTCTCAAATATGTCATATTGGATCATTTTCCTCAATAAATAAATGACCAAATATATTTTTTGCCGCATTTGTTTAACTTGGTTCTCTTTTTCTACTTTTAGGACATATTTATGCAGAAAAATAGACCATTCTAAAGCGTTCACAACTTTCAAGCACCACTGTATGTTGTAGGTATTTGACTTTTTGTTTGTGATTACATGATGTGTCAGATGTAGGTAGTGAGGAAAACATCTTCATAGAGAAGCAAACACAACTGATGTCTCTTTATGAGTGGGTGTGTTCATATTGTCTCTCCTTTTTGCTTCCCTTTTCTTCTCCTCTCTATTATGTTAGATGCAGTATGAGTGTGTTATGGAGTAGTAAACCAGAAAAAAAGAAACAAATGGCGGCCAGACTTGATCCAAATGTTGGGAGCTGCTGTTGCATTATTGTTGTACTGTAGTTTGTATTGTATTGTACTGTGGCATCCAAAACCTACAGTATGCCAGATGTTACATAAAAAAACAGTACACCATCATTAATAGCACATTCATAGTATGCTTAGTACAGCAGTATTAGGTTTTAAAAATAGCCTGGTATATAGCTCAGAATCTGTATGCTGTATATGTGTTGAGTGTTGAAATAACACAGCTTTGGACTAAATTGCAAAAAATTAGGCAGTGCAACAACTGGTTGAATTTGTGCGAATCTTTGTGATTTAAAGATTCCTTGAAGGCATAACTAGACAACATAAAAGACTATAAGGAAGCTTGTAACTATCCTACAGCTTTGAACTTTTGGTGAACTAGACAAATACATATAAAGCAGTGCCTTGCCATATGATCAAGCATCGTCTGCGAAACCTCAGATCTGTTTTTAGTGTTACTTTGTAAATGGATATGATTATACTTACTGACAAGCATGGAGCAGAAAAACCATGAGCTGAGCTTGTCCAGGAGATGAAAAGAAAAATGTGAAGTTAATTGATGCAGACACAACCTTCAAGATAACGAGGATTATATTACCCCTCCAATCTGCGGCCAGCCACCAGAAAGGAGACGGCTGCAATTAAGGGTCTTAATTGTAAATGTCAGGAAGGTGTAGCTGCATGTGTGTGGGGGAGAGGCTACAGCCGTCACTGCTTTTTGGACAGGCATGACAGCTCAGCCAGGCAAGTCACCTTGTTTTTTGTCCACTTTTTGAAGGCCTGTTGAGCACAAAAGGATGGGGGATATAAATAAGACAGCTGGGAAGGGACACACAACTGCCTCAACATCCAGTCCATTATTTTTCATGTCTACTTGCATCTCAGCCTATCCATTTCACTCATGTTTCTTGTCTTCACTTTAATGTTCTTTTATGTAGTACATAAACACTTCTCACGTTTAATGACATGCCATTCATTCTACAGTAAACATATGGAATGTAAACCAATGTTAGTGTCCACAAACATAGTAAAACCATCACACAACCGTAGTAGTAATGCAGTATATTTTTGACAGGAATAACATTTGCTGCATTCCTTTCGACAGGGAGTGCCATTATACTCCCTACATGCTAATCACATGATACTGACTAAGGAAACTGGGTTATTTGTTTAAATTCCTTCTGTGAAATATCCAGCAAGATTATCATGTAAGAGACAGTGTGTCCCAAATGTTTATTCAAATTACTGCAGTAAAACTGAACACATTTTGGATCACTGGCCAACATTTACCTCAGGATAAGTAACCTAGCTAACATTAGCCACATAGAAGCTAACAAGCTAATTTCATTTTCTGTTGGATTTTGTATCATTTCTGGACATTCACTGGTTACTTTCACATCTTTAAAGCTTTTTCATTAAAGATTAAAGTAATATCATTATATATATATATATATATATATATATATATATATATATATATATATATATATATATATTAATAAGTGACACTACTGATTGTAATTGTACTGACTAATTGCCCTTTCACCCCCACTGGTGTGCCACTCCTGGTCTAATGCTGACACATCTTCAGGTCATCAGCTGACCAAAATACACTTGTGGACTGCAGATTTTTCAGGATTGGTCCAGCATATTTTTTACCATTTATGGTACAATAATAATTTGTTTACTGAGATTGGATTATTAACACTTTCTGCTAGTATCTCAGATAACATGCTAGCTGTCTTTACCCACAAAACCTGCATGACTGAAGAGTAAACCTTTCCCCCTAAAATGTCTGCATTCCCTGTGGCCCACTTCAAAGGGAACTACTAGGGTGATGGGAATTCACATAGTATGTTACAGATTACTTCTGTGATGTCACGAATGCTCTGATGCTATATGTTAACTAATTCACATTGTTATAAAGAGTGTTTCAGACACATAATGACTGACAAAGGGCTGTGAAACATGAGGGAGTTAAATAGTGACATAATTAGACATGGAATGACACAGCAGGTCTGTGAGATGAGAGACAAGACGGGTGTGGCCAATGACAAGACAGGACGACATGATGAGGGCGGGGACATGACATGGATGTAAACACAATTGCATGTTGAGACAAGACGGCACTTAAGGAAATGTAAACACAGAGCATGTGACAGGAGAGAGGCAGGGCTGGGATGGGGGGGTTCACACATTTTTAGGGGTTAAAAATAAGAAAACATGTACAATATGGCCCCTTTAATGCCACTGTGTGATTTATTTTCAGTGTTTTGGGGGCTTTTGTTCTGATTTCAGTGCTGAAGGGAATACAAAATACAATTCATTCCAAGTGAAAATAATGGAGCATGATTCAGGCGACTTGGTGATAGCATTCTTAATCAAGAACTTCAGACACTCTCCTAGAACAAGACCCTTGGTTTTCTTTTTGACTCTGAGGCAAACATTTTACTACTTTGATGGCTGCAAAGGGGTTATTTTTTTCAATGGCCCTGTTGAGAGAAAGAGAGAAAGAGACTGATGACTTCGAACCCATACTTTGTAATCACCACAGCAGAGGCATACCGCACTGTAATGCCCAACAGTGCTGTTCAAGCTGACCCTTGAGAGGACCTGACTGGAGTATAAAGAAAAACAGCAGAGCTTCTTCACTGCACTGCTTTGCCTTCCCATGTTTTACTCATGTTTTAACAGCTCAGCTGAAAACCCAGGACTCCGTTCTCTACACCAGACAATCACAGCCGAACATAGAGACGTGTAGCAGAAAACTGCAGTGTGGTAAGTTTTACTAAGGAAAGCTTCCATACAAGTTTCTAGGTGCTGGAGCTTTGCAGTGCTATGATTTCACTTCTAACTAGCTATATGTGATATATATTCAAGCTCTGTCTGTACCTTCATCATTCATTTAAGCTTTTCTACCAGGTGTCATTAGTCTATAAAGCCTATAAACCAAACCCAAATTAAATATGCTCTTTCTGCTTCTATTCTTGAGTTGTAAATTCCACAGATCACTGAGCTGTAAACGAATTGTGTGTGTTGATATGAAATAGAATATTGTAGAGAAACAGACTCTTATCAATGGTGGTGATATCCAAATGCAATATCTGCAATAAAAAATATACATATTATGCCCTATCCAATCCTGTCAAGTCAAGTGAGGGTTACATCATTCATCCCGAACCGTGAAGCCACACACCTGCACATAATACAGCACAATACAGTAAATACAAAAGGTATAAGACAATGCAACAGAGGATGAAAGATGAAGGTCAGGACCAAAGAAGGAATAAAAGTGGCACATTCACCAATATGTTTGAACACAGACAGTGCAGCATTGACCAATACCTTACTGAGTATAGTGATTATAGTGATTTTGGAGGGGGCTGTTTCAACACCCTGCATGTATCTGTACACCATAAATAAAGTATACTATAGATGCAGCCATGGTCTAGTGGTAAGGATCTGGTCTAGTGACCAGAAGGTCGCCGGTTAGATCCCCAGACAGGACATGACTGAAATGCCCTTGACAAGGCACCTAACCCCTAACTGCTCCCGAGGTGCCAGTGGATAAGGACTGCCCACCGCTTCCTTCACAAATTCTCACAGCCGTGTGTGTGTGTGTGTGTGTGTGTGTGTGTGTGTGTGTGTGTGTGTGTGTGTGTGTGTGTGTGTGTTTCATTGCACAAATGGGTTAAATGCAGAGGTCAAATTCCGTTGTTTGAAAATCACATTGGCAAATTGGTTCATCTTACTCTATAAATTGAGCATTTCACATCAGTCCACTGAATGACTTTGTTGACTTTATTTTAAAAGATTATTTATGCAGAATGTTTGAAAAAATGGAGGGCAAGCTTGTCATTTGGAATAACTTCATGCTTTTTATATTGTTAAGGCAAAGTTGGGGTAATCTTTCTCATTACATTCTTGGGATATATGTAAGGGTAAGCTATGCATTTATATTTTTGGGGCAAGATTAGACTTAGCTCTTTGTAATTATATTCTTGTACTAAACTAGGGGAAACCTTTATGTTTAGTTCTAGTTATAGCTGTTCTAGTCATATTCGAGCAGTGAATTCCATTTAATTTCAATCTAGAAACTTCTAGGGCTATAGTCAAGAGCATTTTGTCAAGGTCAATAGAAACCTAAGATAATGGCTGGTCTGGCTGCTTCAGATTGAATTTTAAGTTGTCCAAGACCACAAGTCCAGATGGGAGTGAAGCTGAGTCAAGTCTAAACTTCTTAGACAACAATTACAATTTCTTGGTCTTTTACATAATTCCTTACAAAATAAATTAAACTTCTATATAATGTAAATATTGGGTCACTGGTTATGACTTTTTCCAATAGTTTTACAAATTACAACAAACCAAACCTGTACATTGGCTACATCAGTTTTTCCAATTCTATTCATACTAAATTGAATGTTGGAGATTGTCCCATCTCAGAAATCTTGCTAATCATAAATGTCCTGTTGTGCTCTTTAAAAAAATAATTCCCATTTCTCAGTCTAGTCAGACAAACTAAAAAATGAACAAATGTAATGATCTGGTTTTGATTTGGCTGTTCACGTCAATGCACAGTAATCATTAAAAGAAATTATATTTGGTGAGACCAAAGACCAAGCGTGAAGCCATCCCAAGTACAATTGCTATCAAGTCCAGTGTCTTGAGCCAGGACTTGAGTACTAAAGCTACGGTAAGCTCTGTCAGATTCTACCTACTTATTTTTGTGAGTTTAATATATACTATAATCTTGGAGATTGGAGTGAGGTTTGGGGTAAGTTCTCTACAGTTGTAGTCTTGAGGTCACCTTTCATATCCTTTGTATAGACACAGAAAAATCTCAGCTGTAAGTTCACACCAAGATGCTGTTGCTGATTTCTGGTTCCTAATGCACTGTTCTATGTATGCTTAATCTATCTTTCAACACACACACAAACACACACATCCCGCTGTGCCAGACGGGTCGAGTGAACAGCGCTGCCGGCAAATTTCTGAGCTCCTGTCAGACGAGCCTGTTCTGCTCAGCCAATGACAGCGCAAGTCATTTTAATATTACGCACAGCCTGTGGCAAATGGCAAAGCTCCAGCAACCCTTCCATGGCATGAAAATGTAACTTTTTTGTCATGACAAGTGGGTTTTTAAAGATGTCTGAGTACTTATTTACAGAATACCAGATGTGTTCACTTAATCCTATCTACACTTCCATTTAAACCATCCAGGAATGTGGAACATCACCTCGGGCATCTCCCGCCCTAGTTGATAATGTGGCATTTATTAATTATGAAGTAAACAGATTATTTAGTTGCATAATCTTTCATGATGATTCTAGACATGTATTGCCATTTGTGTTTGTGTGTACTACTGTGGCTTGATGTCTTGATGTGGCACGGCTGTGGCTTGATGTCTTAATGTGGCAAAGAGAGTACAGTGTACAGTGTACAGAGTACAGTGGCAAATGCACGTTTGATATATATATATATATATATATATATATATATATATATATATATATATATATATATATATATATATATATATATTTCACAGTGAAACAGAATAACTAAGCATGAAGAATTGATTAAATTTACATTATAAAACAGGTAAGGTATAATTAGCCTAAAATAAGCACAGCAGACTAAACTATTAGTCAACTTGCATGTTTAAGGTGGTAGTAACAGCAGGCTCCTGCAGATGGCATTACACGAGGGTGATCAGGCTATAAATACCTGCAAAGTGTGTGATTCATAGATTGAGGAGATTTGGTACAATGCAGTGAAAGCCTCATTAGATGTGTGCAAAATGGGCTGTAAAGCAGATGGTAAAGATTGGCAAAAAGGAGTGATTGTATTTGGGTGTTAAAGGCCACAGTGTGAAGGAAGTAGCTGAATTTGCAGCGGCATCAAAGCTGAAAAACTAAACTTTTCAGTTTGTGTTTTGCTTCCAGGCAGAAATTGCTGCTAGAAGTCAATGCAAGTCCTTCATTTGTTTGCTATCGGCCACAGTTCAATCAAGAATTTCCTGTAGACTGAGATTTTTGCCAGGGAGGATAAAAGCATAATACAAAAATGTATGGAAAAGATTTAAGAATGTGTGCAATTTCAATGGATATTTGATAAAGTATGGTATTGTCACTTTTTTGATTTCACATTAATGTGAAGAGATTTTATTTATTTAGCATTTTGTCAAATTTTCACACAATATAAGGACATCATGTAAAACCATTTATCAAAGTGTTTGTTTTTCTATATCACTAGAATAGTTACAAATAAATATGAAGATCTTGGTGTTCTCCACACTACTCCTCAACAATCCCACGGACTACCATGAGGAGTTAAAAAGGGTGAACATAACATATCACCAAAACATCAAACTGGCTAGTTATGTACTGACAATGATAAAATAGATTAATTTCTCTTTCCTTCAATATTTTTTTCATTTTTTAGGAAAGGTCTGCAAGCCAGCAGGTGTTTAGCTATAGACTGGTGTTTAATATGCTCTGGCCCTTTAAGATTGAATACACTTTCCATATGCAGTGAACATGATCTAACAAAGCTGAAAATTGATAAATTATTTAGAGCCTGAAAATATCATTTTGAACAAGAAAATGTGAGTATGAATGTAAGTTCTACATGATGTTAGGGCACTGTTATAAATATCAGTGTATTAATGAGCAATGTGCCTGAAACGTACACTCTGTAAAGTGCAGCTGGTTTGCTATAAAAACAATGGAGTTTTGAATACAACAGCCATACTATACCATGTACATTACAGTAATATGGACATTTGTACAATATAAAGTTCCAAACCTCCTTCAATAATGAACATTTACTCACAGTTCTTCTATTTCCCTGCATCTCTACAAATAAACAAGTATTTTATAGATTATGACATATGACCCTGGCTGAGAACTATATATCATGTTATATTTACTGAGAGATTTATGAAAGTGCATCCTGTACACTCAGCTCTTTTCTACCACCAGCTCTCTGCAAAATCTACCATTAGAGCCAACAATTGGACATCTCTGCCAGACAGATTCACAGCAGAATACAGATCCAGGCCGTATTGCCCAAAAGAGTCATAGCACAAAGCTTGGCCTAAGATAGCATCATTTTGAATGCTCCATGTGACAGTTAAGGTGATCTTAACACCCTGGTGCCTTAGGCAAAAGGGGCTCTGCTGGGTAATATTGATGGTGGTATTGGACAGAATGATTTGCTCTCACTAAAGGCTGTGTCACATTATGTGGAATCAAGTAAAATGTTCCATTGTATTAATATTGGGATGCAACAAAATGAAACATTTTGGCTGAAACCAAACAAAATAAAACATTTGGCTGAAGGCCGAACACGGTTCTTCATTTATATTAACCATTATAAAATTAGCAACTAAACTGTTCCAAAATAAGCCTTGTAGTTATTCACAAATTAATGTCTGTATTTTAATAAGCTGGTTTGATATCATTAGATTTAATAACATGAGTTTAATTGATTATTTTTTATATTTGTATGTAGAGCAAATGTAGGAAACATTAAACAACATTTACATTTACATTTACATTTACAGCATTTGGCAGACGTTCTTATCCAGAGCGACGTACAACAGTGCTTTGATTCCATTAGGAGAATTATCTCTGCTAATACAGACAGATTAGAGTCCAAACTACTCTTCAGTTCAGACACTGTTAGAACAAAAATTACTAATACCCTAGAAGGAAGGAAAGATACACAATTAAATTAAGGAAGTAGCTGAATTTGCAGGTGTATCAAAGCGTACGGTCATACAAGACTACCAAGCAGTGGCAAAAATCTCAGTCTACAAGAAATTCTCAGAATTGTGGCTGAAAACAAATAAGACCAAAGGCTTCTTGCATGCCACTCTGCTCCATATATTGATGGTCAGTCCTCTATGCACTGTTCTTTCAGAAATTGGTTATGAAAGACCTGTGTTGAGTTCTAGAAATAGTTCTTGCATGGAATGGAACCAATTTTCCTTCACAAACCATGAAATACACCAGCGTTTCCTTCATATTCTGGTCACAATTCTGATGTGAATTTCCTGTAAGCTGGGATTTTTGCCATTGCTGGTAGACTCATATGAATGTACGCTTTGATACACCTGCAAATTCAGGTACTTCCTTCACACCACATTCATATAAATTTGCAAAAGGTGTCAAGGAATTTCTTTATCATGCTGAAAAGGTGGAGGACATGCTTGCTCATCATTGGTCAGTCAATAACAACAATTCAATGAGTGCATAATGTATTCAGTAATATTACAGTGCAGATGCATCACATTCACATGCTTACTGTTATCAGCTCAGCATTTACTCCGAATGTTTTGTTCTTTTAAGACTTTTAGAACGTCCGCTGGATTAGTCATTATTTTCCCCTGTAGTGACATCAGCCCCCTTCTCAAGGGCACACTTCACTCCACAGGCCTTCTCTCATCACCAGTCTCCAGTCACTGTGAGTGTGTGTGTGTGTGTATGAGGGTGAGGTAGAAGTGAGCAATGGGGAGGAGCAGGCACATATCACTGCCTGTGTAAATTACAGGGTAATTGTGAGGAAGAGACAGACAGAAGCACTCGGTGATCAGGAGCATAGAAGAGCCTGTTTGTTTGGTCATTATGATCTAATGATGGTCGTTTGTCTCTGTTTCTCTTGCTGTCCCGCTGAGAAGTTCCCTGCAGGATTCTACATGGCTGCAGCTTTATTTATTGTGCCAGACATGTCTTATGGAAGAACAGGACCTTGACACCTGCGGTTAAGCAGGATTAGCTAAGAGAAGAGAGAGAGAGAGAGAGAGAAAGAGTGAATGAGAGACTGTAGTGTGTGAGAAGAGAAATGGTCTAGTCTATGAACTATAATCTCAAATTACATACCACAAAGAAATGAAAATGAACCCTCATTGTGTCACTTTCTTTAACTATTCTTTAATGGACTTCAATGTACTGTAATAGTTTAAAGTCATTTTGGAGGATTTCTAGTTAGACTAGTTCCGCAGATCAGCATCTCTGGAGTATTAACTAAACTCATTATCCATATACTATATAGACTTAGCTGTTAGCGTACTTCTTCTAAGTATTGCCAACTTCACGTTGCCTTAAAAAGCATTTATCTTGTTCTGTTTTTGATCTCTGTATGGACTGCTTTGTGTAATTATGCATGCATGTCTTGCTTACTAATATAATTAAATTAAATTACCATAACTGTAATACATAAAATGATACAAAATGGTACTTGGTCATCAATGTGCAATCTTTATTGAGAAATTAAACAAATTAATTAAAACTTCTGGAATGCAATAGTCTGTAAAGGTCATTTGATGGTTAGTGTGTTTGTTTATATGTAAACGGTTGTGTTAGGAATATGTAAATTCCCAGGGTTTTCCCAGGATTACAGGGTTTGTAAATGTATGTAAATTCCCAGGATTACAGGGTTTAGGCCTAGGATGTATTCTTTTTTTGAAACTGGAGTTGTTGTAGATTATGAACACAGATTATATATATATATATATAT
>BRDA01034843.1:6286-33220 GCA_036984385.1 Crenuchus spilurus | reverse complement strand
AAGAAAAAGTACATTTTCATAAAGAAAATTATATTTCTTTAATTAAACTATTATTTCAAATCAATCTGTAGTACTTGGAAAAAGCTTTTAGATAATTGCCAGGTCAATCATTGTGTAAAGTGCACACACAATCACAAACACACTGTCTGCTTTGTAACATTTATATATATATTGCAAAGGTATTCATACCCTATGAACTTTTTCAAATTTTGTCACCTGACAACCACAAAGTTAAATGTACTTCATTGAGATTGTAAGTGATAGACCAACACACAGTACCACATAATTGTGAAGTGGAATGAAAATGATGGTTTTCAAAATTTTAATCAAATAAAAATCTTAAAAGAGTGATGTGCAAAAGTATTCAGCCTCCTGTACTCTGATGCCTCTGAACAAAATTCAGTGCAATCAATTGTCTTCAGAAGTCACTTAATTAGTTAACAGAGTCCAGCTGTGTGTAATTTAGTCTCAGTATAAATACACCTGTTCTGTGAAGATCTCAGTGGTTTGTTAGAGAACACTAGTGAATTGAACTGCAAACCTACCAAGACAGGGCCGTCCACCTAAACTGACAGATCGAGCAAGGAGAGCACTGGTCAGAGAAGCAGCCAAGAGGCACATGGTCACTCTGGAGGAGCTGCAGAATCCACAGCTCAGGTGTGAGAATCTGTACAACAGGACAACTATAAGTCTGCACTCCACACATCTGGCCTTTATGGAAGAGAGGCAAGAAGAAAACCATTGTTGAAAGAATGACATAAGTGCTGTTTACAGTTTGCCAGAAGCCATGTAGGCTTGCAAACAACACTTCTTATGTCTTTCTTTCAACAATAGTTTTCTTCTTGCCTCTCTTCCATAAAGGCCAGATTTGTGGAGTTCACGACTTATAGTTGCCCTGTGTACAGATTCTCACACCTGAGCTGTGGATTTCTGCAGCTCCTCCAGAGTGACCATGTGCCTCTTGGCTGCGTCTCTGACCAGTGCTCTCCTTGCTCAATCTGTCAGTTTAGATGGACGGCCATGTCTTGGTAGGTTTGCAGTTCAATTCACTAGTGTTCTCTAACAAACCACTGAGGCCTTCACAGAACAGGTGTATTTATACTGAGACTAAATTACACACAGCTGGACTCTGTTAACTAATTAAGTGACTTCTGAAGGCAATTAATTGCACTGGATTTTGTTTAGAGGTATCAGAGTACAGGGGTTGAATACTTATTGACTTCACACTTTTAAGATTTTTATTTGATTAAAATTTTGAAAACCATCATTTTCATTCCACTTCACAACTATGTGGTACTTTGTGTTGGTCTATCACTTAAAATCTCAATGAAATACATTTTAGTTTGTGGTTGTAAGGTGACAAAATGTGAAAACGTTCAAGGGTTATGAATATTTTGCAAGCCACTGTGTGTGTGTGTGTGTGTGTGTGTGTACATATATATATAATGTATGAGATTATATATTTTACTCTAATCCTGAAGACCAGTATTCCAGTACATACCAGTAGAGATTATGTAAGCCCCAGCACTACTCAGAATCTAACCAGTTTTAAATGACTGGAGATTGAATGATTTCAGATGCTTGTCTGGTGAGGATCCCAGCTTGTTATGACAAACTGCTATATGTGTCCTTTTGTTTCAGAGTTTCAGTGTGGAGTGTGGCATCTGCTATGCTTATCGACTGGATTCGGCAATCCCAGATCAGGTCTGCAATGACCCTCGCTGTGGGCAGCCATTTCATCAGGCTTGTCTCTATGAGGTGAGTACACTGTGATGATCAGTCATAAAATACCTAATACCTACCCTAAATAACTATTTCTGATAGCCCAATACACAAAAACCTATGGCCAAACTGTCTGAATGTTTGTGTCCATCTTACATCATGTACTGAACTTACTCTGTTATCACAGTGGCTGAGAGGTTTGCCCACCAGTCGGCAGAGCTTTAATGTTGTTTTTGGAGAATGTCCCTACTGCAGCAAGGTAATGCCCCACATCATTACAACCATCTAATATTTAGAACAAATTCATGTGTGTGACATAAGAAAATGTGAAAAAGTTCATTGTTCATAATTTAATAAAAAAAGATACATTTTAATGTTGATTAGTTTGGCTTCTAGCTCATGAAAATAAGAAATCCAGCATCTCAGATAATTAGAATATTTCATTTTGTGTTACTATTTAAACAGGATCAACGTTAAAACAAAATGTCACTTTACGTGTGATGAATATAAAGTATGACTATTTACTTTTTTTTTTTTTTTATTATGAGACAATCCTTTTTTAGTCCCCACATTGGGGAAATTCAAAATTTTACAGCAGCAAAAGGTCAGTGAAGTACTCAGTAATAGAAACAGGTATCAAACAAAACACTTATGTTTATAGTCTTTACTAAGTAATACAATATAAAAACTATAATAAAAAATATGCAAATTAATGTACGACTGTTGTACTTGGGATTATGAAGAACACAAGTGAACTTTTTCACAATATTCAATTTTTTTAGATTTTTTTTATTAAAACAATAAATAATTTTTTTGTTTACTATAACAATAATGCATCAGCAGTGGAAATAAACAATGTTTATTTTATTTTTTTCTTTCAGCCTATCACAGTGAAAATGGCCATATAAAAAAAGTATTTGTTTCAGTTTGGGTTTAAACACTTTTTTTTAAAAGTCAGTAGCAACCAGCAGCATAAAAGGAGCACAACAATGATGAGGATTTTAAGTCCCCATTGGGTATAATGCTTGTTTTCTGATTTGTCCAAATTATTCCAGTTCTTGTTCCTATATTGGTCGTCTTTGTGCCCATAAACACGTCCGCTCAATTGATGACCATTACAGTCACCTTCTTCCCAACAATTATGATTCTGGTTAGGATTCTCCCTGTAGTCGTCATCTTCACTGGTATAGTAGTCATCCCACAAGTGGCTCTTTCTTCCCCACTGGTCACCAACATTCTTGCTGAACCTGGGATGAAGCTCTCGTTCACTTGTTTGTTTACTTGTGTACATCCAGACTTCTTCTGTTTTCATGGCTCCAGATTTCAGAGACATCTTCACAGAGATAAAGAAAATACAACATACTTTACTATGTCACAGTTCCATTATTTATCTTCACTTGGCTTTATACATTGTAATGACATTGTAGAGATTATATATAAAATGTATTTGCTTACTGATGTGTCCATAAAGTGTTCATTTGTGAGTGGTGTGCATTACTTGTTCACGTTTCTGCCTTTGCTTTGCGCCTTCTCGTCTTTTGGGGTGGACTCTTGGCTGCAAATGGTCTTCTTTGTACTCTTCCTCACTGTAAATGGCCACAGGCTTAGATTTGGCTGCTGAGCTAGCTTTCCATGGTTCCTGTTGTAAAAATAAAGTTAAAAAAAATAACCGAGTGTGACCCGATGCCTGATTATTACTTTTCAGGAATTAATGAATGTCATTTCATATACCACCTGCTCTATAGTCTTTGATTCATCTTGGGTTCTGTATCGAACTTTGGCTGGTATGGACTTTGTTTTAGCCCAGTTTCCATCTTCATCTGCAGTGACTGCCCTTGGTCTGGTTGATCTGGCTGATGGCTTTGCTGGACTTGAGCTCTGTTAGGGAGAACAGCATGAAGAACATTACTTTGAGTGTTGCAGGTGAAGCTACGCAACTTCAGAGAAACTAAAAGTGTAACCCTGATAACTCAGCATAAGCATGAGCCCTTGCTCTTGTGTGCAAGCTCTCTCTCCTCAGTGCTCTCACCCTGACCTGGATCCTGAGAGTAGAGGACCTCTCCTGATTAATGATACTCAGTGCTCTCCCTGAGGTGGCAACACTCCAAACTAAATTTGGCCACAGATCACTGCTGAGGTCAGGTGTAGGCAAAATAAACTCCATGAGCGTTGGAGTGGCGTTAGAAGCTGCATACCTCTCCTGGCCTGATGCTGTTACAGGAGAGCTGAGACACGAGGGTGACATTGATGGTGTTGTTTTAAATTTTATTCAAAGGAACTGGAGCTTGACCCTCTAGAAGGAGATGAACAGAAACCACTGAAAAAATATTACTACAAAGAAAAGGAGGGATTCAAATCTTAATGCCCGTAGTGTTGACACTGATCTTTTCCATCTGTGCAGGAGGTTTGGCCAAGGTCAGAAAGAGACAGAACCTCATTCACAGGCTCTGTACATTCCTCAGTGAGGATTCTCAGTATGTACTGTATAAGAATATAGTGCATTTACGAGTCCACCTCAAATCTGCCCAATTTCATTTCCAAAGGAAGGACATGAGTGTGGGCATCGGAGCTGAATCCAATCTTTAGCCTTGAGCCTTCAACAAGCCGTCATCTGAGAATTCTAAAATGCCATTAACAGGACCAGTCTCTTGGACATGTCCTTCCTCTCTATACATACCATTATTTTAAATAATACTGACAAATTATTCAAAACATTATAGTCCATATTTTACATTCAAAGCACTTGGTAATACAAAAGCAGTCCAAAAATCAAGTGGCAAGACCTGTGCTACAGTACCATATACACAAGTAGACAGTAAATTACATCTGAAATGTTGTGCCTATTTACTAATCCTTCCCAAAGTTCATCACTTACCCATGGATCAAACTGCTGGACAGTTCCACATGGAAATGAGAGGCAACCGGAAAAAAAATCCACTGTAATTCTAACTGGTGATCTTTTGGCCTTGGTAAAATGTGTGTATTCAATAGCTTCAAATTGGTCTGCTTGTGCTTTCATAGAGTTCAGTGGTTCAAGTTAGCTGTGATCGGTGATAAAGTGATTCATACAGAATGAAGGCCTCCACTCCAGACCTCTTGACAGGCAATGAGTCCTTTGGCAGGGTCAGCAGAGGTTAACCTATGACACTCGGTCAAGATTCACTGCCTCATTTATCCAACAGAGGAAAAAATGCCATTCTCCTCTTCTTCCCACCATAATTCTGTATCTCAAAGAGTTGAATAGAGTACAGCAGTTGGTGCAAGATATGTTCAGAGCTGTTCATTCTGCTGAAATACAATATCCAGCAGGTATATTATTACTATAAATAAGGGTGCTTTAATTAAATGCCTCACATTTTTGATGCTTCAGGTGGGAGGTTTTAGACAGCTTTGAGACCATCACTGCTCTGTAAATCTCCACTCTGCTCTTTTACACCACCCTCCAGTCTAGCAGGCCATTGCCGCTTGGTGGATTCTGTGCTGCTCAGTGCACAAGTGGGAGTTAGTATGCATGCAAAAAGGTCAGTGGAGGGTTCTCAAACCTGAGCATCTCCTGCTTTCTCCCAGACAGATAAATCTGCCGCAGCCCACAGACTGCTCTTCATGTTCCAGCCCTTGCTCATATGGTCCCCATTAAGACAGGAGCACTTGCAGGCCAAAGCATTTCACACTCACCCTGCTCATGGCTGGCCTGGCTGTCTCCACTGCTTTCGGTCTGGAGAGGTCCAAGGGGCCCCATAGCCCCGCCTCAGACAGGACCTTCCTCAGGGCCTGGTAGTCTGGCTTTTCTGTATATCCCAATGCTCTCACACTGAGCAGGAAGTTGGCTATCTCTGCAGAGAAAAAAATCAAAAGAGGCTATAGAGCATGTTATGGATTTCAAGCTTCCAACCATGTTCTAAATCTTTATCAAATGGGGCCGATAATCACAAATATAGTGCCCCATAAAAAACATGACTGTAGTGAAAAAAATTTATTTGGAATTTAGTTCAAAAAGGTAAACTGACATTTTATATTTATTACACACGAGGAAGTGATTTTTACACATGATTTAATGTTGATCAGTATGGATTATAGCTGAAATCAAGAAACTCAAATTATTTGAATACTTCATTTTGAGCACTTTTCTACTCAAATATGTATATGAAAATGTGTGTATATGTATATAAAAAATTTACATGTTATAATTAAATTATGAAGACAAACTTATTTTCACAATATTCTAATTGATGTATTAGTATAGTAAAAGCAACTAGAGGTGGGTGATATGGCAAAAATGTGACATTATGGAAGTATTTCAAGAAGCATTTTATAATCTATCAAAAAAAAAAACATTTTCATACCAAAATGGATGTTTATTTATAGAATATTTACAGTTTATTTACCACCTCTGGTTTGGAATGAACTTGGATTGGGATGCAACAAATGCCATGTGACAGGGTTTGCTGTATGTAATGTATAAATAAATGAGCACACTAGTCAGTTTAATGAACATTCCAAGCCAAGGGTGGTTATTCACGCGATTATGTAGGTGGTTATAATATTTAATATGACTGGGTATAGTGCTATACTAAATCTAAATAAACAAAATGAATTATGTTCTCTTTTTAACGTAACAAGTCCGTGTGCTTCAAGTACTGAAATCCACTATATGCTCAGAAAAGCATAATATGACCTAGTTTATCACAATGTCATATTGTCCACCCATGATAGCAACTTTGTATCTAGTAGGTCAAGACTGTTATGTTGGTAATTGTTAATTGTTCTTTTGTAACTGACAGCTAAGCTATTTCCATTGATATGAATCACTATGCAGTACAATAGAGCACGCTGAAGACACAGGAACCTGTGCTCCGTAACACACCAATGTTGGAGTGTCACCAGTGCATTAGTGGCCTTCCATTGCAAAAAAAAAAAAAACAACAACAAAAGACACTCATACCAGCACACAGACCCTGACAAGAACATAACACTGAATGAAGCTCACTATTCAAACATGCACACAAATGTGCATCTAATATGGCTACTTTCCATTCTTCACTGTAATAAATAAGCTGCCTGCAGCACTGGGCCAATATGCAGCATCTTTGTGGCAGTCTAACTGAATGTATATCACATGCACGGCATTGATGCATGTTAGAAGCCTTATCTCTCTGGTCCAGCTGCAGCCAGCCTCTCAAGGTTGGGGGGAATAGGACCTCATCATAATCATAGATCACAAAGCCTCTTTTCAGGAGACATGCGTGCCCTCTCGCTCTGTGCGAGGGGTAAAGATAATGCAGGGTTGCTGTGGTCTGCTGATGGAGGAGAGGCAGGGTGGCTCAGTCTCTCAGCCTCCCCTTGTTGATCATTGTAAGTGGACCGGACACACATACACAAACACTTGCTCCCTCTCTTGTCCTGTCTCTTACCTGTAGTGTCAGGGGCAGACATTTGGATGACTGAGTCTGGCAGGTCAGCAGTTAGCCTAAAGTCAACAGAGAAGAGAAAGGGGTTAGCAAATAATTGACGCTATAAAAGTTTAGTGTTTCCTTTACATGGCTTTTGGTAAACAAACTGTCAATCCAAGCCAAGAGATGCAAAGTTTAGTCTCGGACTAGCCCCATGTGTTCCTGATCTATTAGCTCAAAGCAAATCTCCCAGGATTTCTGTAGCTGGAGCACAATTTAACAAACACTGCCCACTACTATTTTAAAAATGACACAAATACTGTTTTTTTTACATTAATGTAATTGTCTGCGGCTAAAGTACTACGGTACAGATGCACAGCTCCACTCCTGGAGTGCAGCAAAGTTTGCAGATTTACCCTCTCAAACACACCTGATTGCATTACTGTATTCATTATCAGGTGTGTTTCAGTAAGAATGCTACTAAAATGTGTTGGACATCAGCCGTCCAGGACCAGAGATGTGCACCACTTTACTAGTGCTCTCCAAAAATTAGAATAAGGTGGAAAACGTTAATTTTTTATATTCATGTTTTAAATTCAGTACTTGTAAAGGGGAACTATTCCAAACCTTTTTTAATGTTGATACTGTTTGAATAGTAATTTACTACTACTAATACTACAGTAATACATTAGTAATACTACAATATTAGTAATTACACACTAGTGAACACAATAGGCTGTGAGAATTTGTGCCCGAAGCGGTGGGCAGCCCTTATCCACTGGCACCCATGGAGCAGTTAGGGGGTTAGGTGCCTTGCTCAAGGGCACTTCAGTCATATGCTGTCTGGGGATCGAACGGAATGGAAAGACCGGATCCTTACCACTAGGCCATGGCTGCCCCATATATATGTATATATGCTATAAAACACACTAATCAACATTAAAACAAAAAAGTATGAGAGTTTACCCTGAACAAAATGAACTCCTAAACAAAATTCTAGTTCTCCCCCACCCCCCAACGTGCCTCCTTGACTAGCACATGCCTCTGATGCATGTGATGTCAACAGACACCTTTTTCAAACTGCTGCCAATAAATCATCAGCCTGTCCCGCTCAGAGAAATGCGCAAGATTCCCAGCTCTGATGGATCAGCTGGCAGACACCTGAGCCAACGGACATTACTTAGTTCTGATGGGAAGAGAGCACCATCTACCAACCCAGAGAGGGCACAGCTAATTTTGGTCTCTCAGACCTCGTCAATGGCAAGCAGAATGACTGGGACTGAAACTCTGATCATAGTGTCAGCTTCTTTTCTGAGATACACCAGTACTATACTTGACTATACTCTATACTGCATACTGTACTGGTCAATGCTTGCATTGTATTGTTGTATGACCTTTCTATTTATTGCACGTCTGATGTGTTGCACCTTGATCCAAGAGGAGTAGTTTTTTTTTTCCATTTCAATGTGTACTTGTACACTGCTCAAATGACAATAAACCTCACTTGACTTGACTTGACTAGAGAAAAAGGCATTGCCATTTTCCAGGCAATAAAGTACTCCACTCCATACTTTTTTGCCAGCTACACCTTTGATACTTTAGCAAAGCAGTTCAGGGAATACTTTGGGCTGAATAACCACAGACAGCTGTAAGCCTGTGATCAGCAGCCACTACACACAGTGGAGTGCTGTTTCTGGGCCTGTGGTGGGCTGGAGAAGAGGGGGGAGGAGGGAGAGGTTGCGTACTTGGCCTTGGCCTCCTGGACCTGCACTGGATTCCTGAGCGCTGAGAGCCAGGGCAGAGTTCCGCATTGCCAATGGAGCAGGCAGTAGCCCAGCACCTCCAGGTCCCCTCGTCTGGACGAGGCTGCGAGGGGAAAATGTGGGGGTGCAGGGAGGAGCAAGGGTAAGGAGATAAATAAAAGAGAGGAGGGAGAGTGGGGAGGGGATAAGGAGAGTAAGAGAGAGAGAGATGAATACCTGGCTGGAAAGCGAGTTAAAAAAGAATCTTTTGATTAAATGTCCTGTCCATTGGCCACTGAAATATGCCCTTATGAAAAAGACAGAGAGGGGAATACTGATGGAGAGGAGTGTTTTGTTTTTTCAGCTGGTGCTCTGGCCTGTCTCTTAGATAAACAGGGCCCTTCCGAGAGAGGCTGCGAGTAGAAAGAGGGGGTCAGTTTCCTTCCCCCGATGCCTACTTACGCCACACACCTCTAACGCCTCTCTTTCTCCCTCGAACCCTCCACCCCCTCTTTGACTCGTCTGGCCTGGCGGCTCGTCCCAGGAACCCGATACTCACGGCCTCTGACATGATCCAGACAGCCCATGGCCCGGCCCGACACTTTCTCCGCCAGAGAGCCAGGCAGTAAAACAAAGAAATAAATGTCTGAGGCCAAATTGTTCCCACATGTTACTGGATTCCGTGGGGTCTGTGCTGGCCTTAAGAGGAGACCCAAAGATCAGTGTGTATGTGCGTAGGACGTCCTACATCCCAACCTCAGCTGCAGCATATTACACAACTGCCATCTAGTGTAAACACACTTCTTCACACACGCATGCAAGAGAATTTTACCAGCCGTTTCCCAAAAAGAAGTCAGGAAGACGCTTCTTCTTCATCTTTCAGCACCCTCTCTTTATTTTAATGTCCTACATCAAGCCATCAGCATCTGCCTTTGGCTTGACCATGTCGAATAACTTACCGGATCAATGCAACTCCTTTCAACAAGAAGTAAAGAAGACGTGAAGTTGGGTCTTCTGCTCAAATAAACAAAAAGATCATCAAGAAGAACTCATTTTTTAACCACCGTAAGTGAATCCATTCACAGCTTGTATGATAACAGAACTGTGACCTACGCTGCAATGAGCTCCACTAAAGTATTACTGTGAACAGTCATATTTATGGTCTTCAAGCCTCAGTTTATCCTGCAGGACTTCTCCTGACAGAGCTCAAGCAAAACAAAAAAGGCGCTTTATATTTGACCAGCGTTAAAGGTAGCATTACGGCATATACACTATGTGTCCAAATGTTTCTGGACACCTTCTAATGAATGCATTCAGCTACTAAGTTGCAATCATTGCTGACAGAGATGTACAAATGTACATGCACAGCTTATCTAGTCCCTGTAGAGCAGTACTGGCAATACAATAGGACTAAACATGAACTTGTTGACAGGAGTGTGTGCGTGTGCCCAGCGATGGATTGGTGCCCTGTCCTGAGTTTAGCTAAGAGTGTAATGCCCTGCTCTGTGCCCGGTGAAGAGGTAGGGGACTCACTGTGACGCTGACCAAGATTAAGCAAGCAGATGGATGGATGAGCACCATGCCTAATGCCAGGTGTGGGCTAGAGGGGTGTAAAGCCCCCCTGCATTGAGCAGTGAAGCAGCAGAGCTGTGTTCTCTGCTCCATCTACCATCTAATACTTTTGGGATGAGTTGGTCTTGAAGTGAAATAGTGAAGATTCAACATCTTGACCTCACAAAGGCTCTTTTCACTGAATGTAATCAAATTCTTACAGCAGTGCTCCAACACCTAGTAGAAAGTCTTCCCTGGTCAGTAGACAGTTACTCCAACAAAATTAAATTGTTTTTAAATATCCTTGATTTCAGAAGAAACAATGAATGAGCAGGTGTCCAAACTACAATTATATCACCTAAAGTTTGTAAATGATTGGTTATTTATACTTTCTAGTTCTAAATGTGACTATTTTAGCTGTCTTGGTCAAATATGTGAGTTAACATTGCATTAAGCAGGTCCTTTCATGAAAAAGTCCAGCTTGATTTCATCAATAACGGTAAATTAAAGCACATCGTCTGTTCGTGCCTGGAGAGTTTATCAACTCAATACTGTAACTGCAGTCCATCTCCTGAGAAATTACCTATTGACTGCATTCATCAAAGGGGAAAATCTCAGCCTAAATCCATGGCTGCCATTGATCTCGCCATGCCCATTAGGCGCTCTTGCCCGTTAGCCAAACTCAAAGCCAGGCCCAACAGGCCATGCATTTATAGTTTTCATCCTTACAACACTGTAATTTAACAAACACAAAATTAGTTTTACCTCAAACGTCTTCATTCAAAGCACTGACCTTGGATTAAAAAAAAAAATATTAGTAACAAATATAGGTGGTCTTCTTTCTGAACCACGTGAGCCTTAGCACTAAGATATTGGCCTTAAGTGCATAAAATACAGCACTTACGCTATTAGCACTTCATATGCCTTTGTGAGAGGGGAAGGGGGCTGGCTGGGGAGGTCTGACACCGATTCTGGTTTTAAAATGAGGATTTACGAGGACGATGCATTCCAGGCTAGACACAACACCTTCCATCAATGCGAGGCTGTTGTTCATAATTATGGCCCATTGTTATTCAAATTACCTAAAGTGCTGTGTCAAACTCTTGAACCTCTCCTTCTGAATTTCAGCCATTTCTCTTCAACCCTACAGGTGATAATTAGGCCTTTAGCACAGAGTTCAGCGGGAAGCAGAGTGCCTGTCTCCTCGCTCCTCACCATGGTAACACATCAACATCTACACGGGGTGCCAGGGGCCACAAGGAAAGGAATACTCCACAATCTGCATTCATCTACGGGGGCGACTCGATGCTAACGACCTACACAACAGCTGTCAGCTTCCACAGCCCAGACGAGCAGACGTCCACTATTGAGGCATCAGTTCTGCTTGCAGATAGCCACGACAGTGGCAAAACGAGGTTTGTCACTTCTATATGACTTTGAGATGAGGCGAGTGAGTGAACTTGTGTCAGTGCGTAGGCATTCTTCTCTCGCTCTCATTACTTAATACATGCTCTTATGTTATCACGACCCAAGACTATAATGCACTGCCTTATGCTGTACGATTTATATACCATGGCTGCCTATACATCAGAGCGATGGAATGAGGACCATATGTAAAACCCTGCACATGAGCAAGTTAACAAACTGCAGTAAGAACATGAGGACGGGCCTTTGTCTGAACCCCAATGTGATTTACTCTAATACTTATCAAATGTCATGTATTTTGAGTCAACATCATAACTGCAAGGGATCAAGAATGTCTTGTTTCTGAATAAGAACACTTTGTACTCATTACTGTATGATTTGCTCTCTCCATGACAGTTTATAGATGCCATATTTTACATTTTCCTGGAAATAAGAAGTGAGTGTTTAGGATACAGTACTATGCAAGTTTGACCCACCTGGTCAAATTCTGTGTTTTATTGATTTTCTACATGAAAATAAGTTAACACATCCTCTGCAGAAAAGGCACATTGGCACATTTTAATGTATGAGTACAATTTATTTACAGAATTAACATAAAAAATAAAATGTGACACGTGCTAAAAATCACTTCACAATAAATTATCAAAAAAGACATCAAAAAAATGTAATATTGTGAAAAAGTTCATTGTTGTTCATAATTGAATGCAAAAAGGTAAACTATTTTTTATTTATTACATCTAAAGTACCATATTTTAAGCTTTTTTGTGTTTCAGTGTTGATTAGTTTGGCTCATAGCTCATGAAAATCAGAAATCCAGAATCTTAAACTCCAAATATAGTAATGTAATAATTTAAGTAAATTACTATTCACACAGTATCAACATTAAAACAGAAAAGGTTTAGAATACGTCCCTTTACATATAAAGAATATAAAACGAGACAGTTGATATTTTTGAATAAAATTTTCAACACAAATGAACTTTCACTATAATTCTAGTTTTTGGAGATGGACTAGTATTTTCACTTGCAATTTGACCAGGGATGTCCAAACTTTTGCATACAAAGGTATCCACTTTAATTACAAAATATTTGGTTTAGACTATTCAACATTAATGATATTAAAATGAGCATTTATTTACTGCTGACTACACATCCTATTTTGCCGTTCATACACTGAGAGAACTGACAGCAACAGAAACACGGCTATTAGCAAGCTTTACCCCGGCATGGATTTAGTATTGAACCTCTGTAATGCCTGCACTATTTTGCAGATGAAGATATTGGCTTTGAGTCCCAGTCTAACAAAACATCAAAGCTTTAATTAATGGTTAATGCATACAAGATGCAGGTTATGACTTCAACTATTTAGGGAATTGTTGAATTAAGTCTGGCCAGGTAGACATGCACAAAGCGATCAATACCCAATAAAAAGACTGTATGCAATTTACAAGTTAATGTGTTTCCAATATCTTGACCTAGAGTTAAGAGCATGATATGCTGGGTGGAATCCATTTACACTGGCCTTGCTATAGGGAGAACTGCACACAGCACAGGTTCATAGAAATATTAGAACAGAACAAAAGAACACAAATCTTAGACCATCTTTTAATGGACATCCTCTTATGGAAAGTCAGATCAATTGACCATTAAATACATTTGGAGTTAATTGTAAGTGAATCACATTCAACAGTCTTAATGCAGCCTTAGCATGAATGGATGAATATATGAATTTAGCCTTACCTACGCCTTTGTGCGCATCCATGCTTGTATACTCAATCGTGCCATTGTGACCTTTCTTTGGGTTCTCTTTATATTCTTTATGCTCTCCGTTAGGACAGTATCTGTATGACAGACCATAGTCAGCCAAGTATATCTGTAAAAAATAAAGACAGGCAAAGCTTTTCTTTCTCTCTGATGAGGTACATACTGATACTTGGCACAATCTGCAAACAGGTGAGTCAATGAGATGGATGACAAACAAGCATAAAAAAATATGACTTCAAAACTTTTGATTCTTGAACATCCTATTAAACTATACAATCTCTGGCCACTTCATTAGTTACACATACCTTGTATCTACACTCATTGTCCATTTTAGCTTCAATGACCATATAGGTGCACTTTAAGGTTCTACAATTACAGACTGTAGTTTGTCTGTTTCTCCTTTCACTCTGTTCTTCAGTGGTCAGGACCCCCACAGAGCAGGTATTATTTGAGTGATAGATCATTCTCAGAACTGCAGTGACACTGGTGTGGAGGTGGTGTGTTAGGGGGTGTTGTGCTAGCACTAGTGCATCAGACACAGCAGAGCTGCTGATGGTATTACTCCTGGCGTGAAAACAGTCCACCAGCCAAACCTATCCAGCCTACAGTGTCCTGTGACCACCCATGATTGACTAGAGGATGACCAAAATAAGCTGTTCAGAAACAAATGAGCTTCTGTCTCTGATACAATTAACAATAAGTGTAGATACAAGGTGTGTGTACCTAATGAAGTGGCCAGAGAGTGCAGGTCAAATGTTCACTGAGGAGCCAAAACATTATGACCAATGTGCTATTATGCTTAATATACAACTGATCTTCCCTGTGTCGCCAAAACAGCTCTGACCCTTCAAGACAAAACATTTCTGAAGTTGTCCTGTGATATATGGCACAAAGCAGATCCTTTAAGTCTTCAAAGTTGTGGGATAGAGCTACCACGAATTGGACTTGTTATCCCAGCACATCCCATAAATGCTTAATCTGACCATGATCCAAAGAATTTGGAGGCCACTGTTAGTAGGTGGCCTTTTGCCACTGTTGACCATGAGCACCCCACAGGCCTTACCATTTCAGAGATGAAAACTGAGTGTTTGTTTAGTATCTAATATCTCTGAGTCCTTGACATGTGCTGTTGATACAAGATCATCAGCGTTATGCCCGCCATCTGTGAATGGTCATAATGTTTTGGCTCATTAAAACTTGGAACGCAGAAACAGTAATTACACTAATTAAATACACACTAAAATGGATAGTGTGCTATATTTAACGCTTATGTAACTCCCATGAAATGCCTGTTGATTCCTTGAGAAACTAATATAAACAAGAACCAACCTTGCCTGGATCTTTGTAGCCCAGTAAGAGATTGGCAGCCTTAATATCAGCATGAACGTATTCGTTTTCATGAATATATTCCAGCACGTCCAGCTGTTGAGGGCAAAGTGACAGAGGCTAAGGTTAACAGATGAATAATTTAACCAGCTCATAACGACCCTCCATAATGACTGCTGACAGAAGGCAGGTATGCTAACAGTGTTTAGGGCTATTCAATAGGTCATCTCAAGATTATTTTATGTTATAATGATAATGTTAATAGTATCAAATGACTGAAGATGAGCAATAATATACTTGTAATGAGACTGTCTTGTCATGGTGCATTAACGCTAAACATATATTTATTTTGGGAATTTCATTTTCTGCTAATGCTGTGAAGAGAGAATTTTTTGTTTGTTTGTTTCTTTGATATATACATATATTAAAATTTGATATCAAGTTTGAAAGGCTGATAACGAGGCTAGAGTTGAATGGAGAGATGCAATGAACTGAAAGTTAAAATGTATTTTATCAAAATACCACGGCTGTGATAATGCTATTTTTGCTAGTGTGGAAATTCTATGGGAATTACTATGTTATGTTAGCACCAATCTAATAGTCTAACACTTTTTACTACACTGGATTTACTACAACATCATAAAAACAGGATTAGGACATTTGTTTTTACTGATACTTTTCATTGCAAAAAAGCACAAAACTGTGATATTGTCAGCGGATCGCTGGACTCACAGTCTCAGTCACTCTCAGACGATTCAGTTTCAGCCTGACCACAAGGGGGAGTTCCCTTGTGACGCTCATGCCCCCACTTCTAGTTAATGCCCATCTTGGATTTTACTTTAAGTTTTAGTTCACTTGAATACCCAAGTCAGGCTCTCCTAGCTTCTCTTTGTGTTTACGTGGTCTAATAAAGTTCTTCATTATGGATTCCACTGCTGTCTCTGGGCCTCCCTCCTTACAGATATAATACTGTACCTCTCTTATGTTTTCATCTAAAGGTACGTTTGTCAATGTGGATGTGCAAAATCTACAAACCTGAATGCAGCACAGCATTTCCTCATCTTAGGTGAGCAAGCTACTTAACATTTATAAAACATGTTTATTATGTTTAGACTGTAAATTGTGGCAGTTGTAGATCATTTTTTAACATGATCAGAGTTGAAGTTAAGCAGTGAGTTTTGTCTCAGCTCGATCGTCTTTGTGAGGAGGTCTATACAGCTGTAGCTGCAAGGTTGGCTGCCCTTCCCCTCCTCTTTCTAATGTCCCCTCACTACCTGAACACACAATTCACACACACACTGTGAGCGGTATGCCGCCTCTGAATTAAAAGTGTTATGGAGAAAAATCAATTTGCCTCACATTCACATCGTGTCCACTAGAGGGCTTGCAGAAACAGGTTAAATACATTTGAATATTAGCATTAATGAAGGAAACATTTTTGCAAAGAATACTAGCCAAATAAGCACATTTAAACAGACATGCTAAATACACACTGAACTCTGAAAGTGCATGTAACATTTTTATTCTCTTGCACTCAGCCGTGATGACTCCTGATACTGAAGATGACTCACCATGAGGCAACCCAACTGCAACACTGTCTGCTTCTTCAGCTGTCCGCCATTTTCCACAATCACTTTTTGCAGGTCAGTACCTAGGCGGTCCATCACCATGAATCTGTATCTGCTCACACACAGCAAAAGCTTAGTAGAGAACTTTATTACATTAATAACAGTATAATGAAGACAAACCAAATCATACCTTGTGCCATTATATTCAGAATGTCCAGAACCCCAGTAGGTTGGTATACCCAAAAAATCAAGTCGTTTGTCTCTTTTCCATTTGTTAACTAAAATGTTGAAAACAATGATTTGTAAGCATCAATAGATCTGAGTGAAATAACTGTTTTATTGATACAGCATAATATACCAGCCAACTCCTATCCAGCCATGAGGGAAATCTGTCCTGACTGGCGGTGCACCAGACTGACAGGTGGTCATGGGCCCTTTGGAGAAAGCAGCATCTTTATCTGCAATTTGGTCACTCTCTCTGAATTAGAGCTAAAACAAGCTGGGATTGCACTAACGACCACAGAGGTGCATGTTTGCTTTGGCTTATTAATTCATCCAGCCAAGCTCATTTACATCCACAGCCTCTTCATCAGTGACATGTACTCCAAATTTGAGAACGCTCAGATGAAGACAAGTGGTCTACATCACTTTTCACTGGGAAGACAGTGCATTTCTTTCTTCTTTCATTTCACTTCAGTAAAATACATGGTTTCCTATGTTCTTGGAATTGTCTTTATTATAACTATGTTACTGTTTATCAAAGTTACTTAAAATGTTGAGAGTGTACTATTGCATCTCCAAAAATTGGAATATCGTGGATAAAGTTAATGTGTGTTCATAATTTAATTCAAAATGGTAAAACTGCCATACATTTTATATTCATTACTATGTAAAGTGACATTTCAAGCGGTTTTGTTTTCATTTTGATAGCGATTAATAGTAATTTATTAAATCTCAAAATATTCTAAAAACCTGAGATTCTGGACTATCTTGAGCAATAAGCCATACTGATCACCACTAAAACAAAAACAGCTTGAAATACAGTACCAGTCAAAAGTCTGAACACACATTCTGGACATTCCGTGGTTTTTCATCATTTAAAAATTGTCTACATTGTAGATAAAGTCATCCAAACTATAAAGAAATACATATGGAATTATTTAGTAAGCAAAAAAGGTGTTAAACAAACCAGAATATGTTTATATTTTCATTTACATTCTTCAAAGTAGGTAACTCTTGCTTAGATGACAGCTTTCTTGGCATTTTCTCAGTCAGCTTTATGAGGTAGTCACCTGGAATGGCTTTCGGTTTGCAGCTGTTCCTTGTCAAGTGTTCATGACTTGCATTTCTTGCCTCTTAATGTGTTTGAGACATCAACTGTTTCTCTACTTTGACGAATCTAAAATCTAAAACACATTTTGTTTTGTTTAACACTTGTTTACCACATGATTCCTTATATGTTCCTTCATAGTCTGGATAATGTCATGTAATGTAGGAAAAAAAAAACACAAAGAAAAAAAAGGAAAAACATTGAATGCGAAGGTGTGTCCACACTTCTGATTGGTACTGTATGTCACTTACATCTAATGAAAAATATATGACAACATTTTTACCTGGTCAGTTTTGTTATTGTTGGTGGTGCTGTGGCTTGAAATATGACTATATGCAGAATTGTATAGCATATAGACAGTTATTATGAAAAAATATTTTAATAAATTGTTAAATAAACTATTGTTATAAACAAATTGAGAATTTCAATATTCTATAATTAATTTATTTATGTATTATGTGGCACTGTAATTGTGTAATATGTATATTACAGATTTTGGTACTTACTTTTACCTGGTTTTGTTGCTCTTTGATAAAACTTCAACTCTGAGAACAGAGGTCCATTTTCATAAAATTCCTGCAAATAAAATGAGTCATTAAGAGCAAATTAATTACAAGAAACACTCCATAAATGAAAAAAAATCAGTGATCCGTACAGAGACTCAAAGAGCAGAAGAATCTCAGCAGCTGTGAAAAACAAATTTAGGCGGCATTTATAAAAAGGCTAAAAGTAGTATCAGGATAGAACAAGGCTACAGATACAGGTCACTGTGAAATTCACTATATTCCCTTATGTTTACTAAATGAAACCTACTGTATTGCAAATTAAGACCTTAAACAGAGTTATGAAGTAACTAAAGTTCTGAAGCAAGACTAAGCCCCACCCAACCTCTATCTTCAAATCTAGCTTCCTACATTTCCATCTTCTGTTTCCTGTGGCAAGGTTAATGAATCCCACCACCACGGTATCACTTCCCTGTTCCTAAATCCTATTTCTCAGCATATATGTTCATCCTGCAGTAAAATCTTAGCTTAATACAAAAGCAAGACAGAATTCCAGCCCAAGTTCTCAGAGTTCTAGATCTCCTACATTTGACTTTTTTCATATTAAACACTCTTAACATTTGTGGTTCTTCAAAGGTTCTTTTGGAAAGAAAATGCTTACATATACTATGAACACTCAAAAAATGTTTGCATAAATAAAGGGTTCTTTAAACTGTGAAAAGATTCTACAGATTGATGAAAGATGTGTGTAGATGGTTCTGTATAGAAGATTTTTGAAAACGGTTATTGTTGCAAGCTTGTCATTATAACAGTAACAGGACCATTTTTTTCAATTTCAAAAACCATCTATATTAGATAAGAACCATCTACAATATATTTCTCATCAATATAAAGAACATTTTCACCATGTAAAGAACCCATTATTCATGTAAAGTATTCTTTGAGTGTTTATGGTTTTATATATAACCATTTTCTTTTCTAAACCTTTCTTTACATAAATCCTTTCACCATGGAAAGAACGCTTTATCCACATGGTTCTATATATAAGCATTTTCTTTACTAAAGAACCCTTGAAGTACCATCTTTTTGAGACTGTATGACTTTTTCCATGTGGTGGAAATCAGTTTCCATAATACTAATACTCAAGAAAGACCACAATGCTCAGAACTGCACTTACAACTTTAATCACATAATCAGTGTCCTCCCGTACAGGTTCATCCACACGGTCTGAAGCTGTGGCACAGGACATAAAGACAGAGAATAATGAACCAACTTTACAGATAATGTGTCACTAGCAACAAATGAGGAAATGATGACAGGCTAAATATATGAATTACTATTACCAAGAATCGAAAGTATTGAAATGTTTCAGTACTCAGATTTGGCAATCAACTCTGTACTCTAACTTCAATACTTTCTAATACAAAATCTGATCTATCAAACTTTTTTAACGTATAGCCAGAGTTTTGATTTGCTATAGTCATTTTAATGGCTCATTCTGAAACCTCATATATCCTGTGAACATTCATAATAATGGATGTGTGCTAGATCTGAAAACATAGCTACAATAACTCATTAATATTCAAAGGATTACCCAGATGAATCAGTCCAAATCCACCTTTGCCAATGACTTTGCCAAGACGCCAATCCTTCTTTTCAGTGTCTCTCAAAATCCAGCCGTTAGGCAGAGGAGCAGGTAAAGTCGGTTTCTTAGGAGCCATTACCTGTAACTGCTAAATAACGTTTATCGTGTTGAATATCTCAGACTTTGCCACAGCAATGTTTAGCTAAAGTTAGTATGTAAATGTGTAATATGAATTTGAATAAATCTGTGACAAACTATTAGTTAAGCTCTCCAGACCTGATATAAGCTACAAATCAAGTTACAAGCTGCAAAAAGATGAACAACTTCAAAACAAAACCGAAAGTTTGTGAAGAGCTAGTGTTAGCTAACTGGCTATGTCTGCTAACGATAAGATGCTATAAGGCTCATATCTGTCTAATGAACCGTTCTTCTGCAAGTATATACAAACCTCAGGCTTCACAACCAGACTACAAATCTACTAGATATCCAATGACCTTCTGAGAATGATGAATGTCTATATTTATGACAGTTGTGTAGATGTTTTAACTTCCTCAAAGTTAGACACTCCCGCGGAGCCGTTTATAAACAAAATACAACCAATGCGAGCTCCGCTTTCATTCAATAGCCAATCACAGCAGTGCAGAGGCGGGCGCTAGTGTAACAACACGGAACGCCATAGGCTGAAGAAACATCAATCAAATTACGCTCGAATGAGGACGCTGGATTCTGCTTCGCTGCTGTGTTCTGCACGTGTTTCTTCTTGTTTTTTTGTTTTGTTTTGTTTTTTTGTAAAATAGTCACGTGAGCATCAATGTCTATCACATTTCTATGGAAGTCAATTGATGAAAAATGTCATACACTAAGTCATAATAATAAGATTCAACATCAACATCACGTCATAATTATAAGAGAGCCACAATAAGAAACAGATATATTATGAGATACATAATACATAATATACATATATATATAAATGAGATATGAAGTCATAATTATGAGATTTAAAATAATTGTAATAAAATACACATTTATAATAAAAGATACAAAGTTGTGATCATGAGGATCAGTGTATAATAATGAAATAGAAAATCTTGTGAGATTCAGTCATAATTCTGACATATAAAATCATATTAAATAGATACAAAGTCAAAATTAAGTGATTAAGTGACAATGTCTTACTTTATGACCTTTTTGATGGGCTCCCATATTTTTCATCTATTATTCATAAAATAATAATAATAATAATAATAATAATAATAATAATAATAATAAAACATTGAAATTGGCTTCTAGAGTTTTGGAAGCAGCTATTTTATGTCTGTTCTAAGCAAGATTCATACTAAGTCCCTCAAAAAAAGTCTACAGTCACTAATTTGACAAAATAGCAGACAAGAAAGAACAGAACATACCTGAGAAATTGACTATAAAGAGAACATAATATTGTTCCTCACACATGTGAAATGAGCTCATCCACAAGATTATGAAGATCAGAAAAATGGCATTTTTGATGGTTTATGCTACATGTCCTAGCAATCTACACCCCACCACCAATCCCACCCAACTCCCCAAACACACACCTTCCAAAGTCCATGACAGAAATGCTGACAGGAAAACGGAAGGCTTCATGTAGGGCATATATGAGCATAAACCTTGTCCTCCTGGAAAGGTAATACTGTCTCAGGACCTGATTATGTAGATCATTTTACTGCTTAATAACTTGTAACAAAACTTCTATAAGTGAAGTCTGAAGTATGTGAGTTAGGTTTATCATATTTTTTTTCTAAAATGATTCTACAATTTTCTACTTTCCCATTAATTTATGCTTGTACCGTGGCAAGCCTGTAAAACCAGTTGCATATACCTGAAAAATGAACACATTAGGGCTTTGTATGGGTTATAGGGCACATCTCTCTGACTCTCCAGTAGCCCAGATAGCAGTGACACCAATCTTGAGGGGCCATGCCACCATTTTCCATAAATGCCCCTTGTGATGGAGATGGCATAATTGTTGTAATTAGGGAGAACAGCTCAGGGTGGCATTGCAATGACCCACCCCAGCCCAGGTCCATATGGCCTGAAATAGATAATGAGTCTGTTAATGTGCTATGTCCATCAGTAATACGTACTCAATATGGATTGCAAGCAGGCAGGCTGTTATTTTCACCATGGCCATCTAGAGTTGACAGATGAGGCCTGGTACAACTGTCTTGACAGCCCAGTATGTCCTCTCTCTCTCTCTCTCTCTCTCTCTCTCACACACACACACATTAAGACACCTCAAACATATGTGAATGATGTACTTTACAGTCATACATGACAAAATTAGAACATCATGAATTTTTATCATTTTATTCAAGGTAATGTTACATGTATTACATGTAATGTGACATATTTACCTTTTTAATGTTGATCAGTGTGGCTTATAGCTTGTGAGTTGGCTGCACAATCAGGCACAGTACTATGATGGTCAGTAGTAGTTTTGGAACTGTGAGCAGATGCTAAGTCTTCTGGAAAAGTAAATCTCCTGGTAGATGACTAAACACAGTGGATCAACACCAGCAGATGACATGACATCTCAAACCATCACAGACTGCAGAAACTGCACACTGGACTTCAGACAGCTTGTATTCTGTGTCTCTCCACTCTTCCTCCAGCCTCTAGGAGCTGATTTTCAAAAGAAATACAAAAGTGACTTTCATCTGAAAAGAGGACTTTGGAGCACTGAGTAACAGTCCAGTTCTTTTTCTCTTTAGTGCAGGTAACACACTTCTGATGTGAGATTCTGGATTTCTGATTTGCATGAATAATAACCATACTGATCAAGCCTTAAAACAATAAAAAGTTTGAAATATGTCATTTTATGTGTACTAAACTATATGACACTCCAAGTGTTCTAATATTTTGATGTATGACTGTGTTAGTGTCTATTTGCCTGTTAAATGTTTACCTGGCCAGTTTTGATGGTGGTAGTGGTAGTGTTTTGTAGTACTGGCTAACCCTAAAGTGAGGATGCTGAATGTTTATTGGAGTCTTATTAAATCAACTGCATTCACACATTTTTTTCTTCTCAACACTTGAAAAAACTACTTGCTGGAACTGTTTAGTTAATATTGCCTGCAATGTGTATGGAATTATCACATTCTCACCCCAAGGCTTTGCCTGTAAAACTGTACTTTATTCAGTCTCTGAAAGTACTTTAAAAGGAAGATTACTTCAGTCTGCATATTTCCTTACTGATTATGTACGTTATTATCCAAAAGAAACACATTAGTAAACCATATGTGCATATTCCAGCCTCTACTCCATGTTCCAATTACAAACCATTTTGCTGAGAGTATTTTTCTGTCTTCACGACATTATTGAGGTTTCAGAGCAGTTATTGTTAGAAGATGTATGGCTATTCCAAATACATGTAATGTGAATCTAATGACTTGTAATGAGTGACTGTTTTGCCTTTATATAGAGGGCAGAGGGATGCTAATAAAGCTGGGGTCTGCTTCAGGGAGCAGGCACTGACCAGGATTTACATTAGGGCCTTAATGTTTCTAAAGCCTGAGGCTAAATTGAAATTCAGAACCCCAAACTAAACATCATTTAGGGTTATGGTGAATCTCCTTAAGAACCAAGCTTATGCAGATTTGTACCAATTTTTGGAAAGTTGGTGAGTAATGTACAGTAGATGCTCACATTCTGCTCTCTTTGTGATTGTATCATCTTCCTTCATGATGAGAATGTTATTTTTTTAATTGTTGGTGATTAAATTCTGAGTACACTCAATAATACGCTCACTGGCCACTTCATTAGGTGCACATACACTGTATCTACTCTCATTGACCATTTCACCTCTACTGAGCATATAGGTGCCCTTTGTAGTTCTACAGTTACAGACTGTAGTTCATTTATTTCACTGTATACTTCACCCTCAGCACTGCTTAATGTGTGCTGTGCTGGTGTGAGTGAATCAGACACAGCAGGAGAATTTAATATAGAGCTGCTGAAGATTTTAAACAGTTTGCTCACTGTCCACTCTATCAGACATCCTCTAGTCCTTCATTGGTGCTCACAGGGCGCTGTTGGCTGGATAGTTTTGGTTGGTCACTATTTTCACTCCAGCAGTGACACTCAGGTGTTTAAAAACATCCACAGACCTGCGGTGTGATACACTCATATCAGCACAACACACACTAGAACACCACCACCACGTAGTGTCACTGCAGTGCTGAAAATAATTATCACCCAAATAATGCTCTGTGGTGGTCCTGTGGAGGTCCTGACCATTGAAGAACAGGGAGAAGGGATAAACAGATGGGCTACAGTCTGTAATTGTAAAACTGCAAAGTGGTCAGTGGAGATAATAAAATGGACAGTGAGTGTTGATACAAGTTATGTGTACATTGTGAATGTAGTCTGGCGTGTTGACATCAGCTTAAGGGTTTCTTTTTTAAAGTTGAGTTAAAAGGAAGCAAATTTTCATTCTGATTATATTCTTAGCAGTAATAATCAGACATGTTGACATCAGCCAAGGCCAGTTCTTTGTAAATGCCCTGTTATCATGTAATGAGCCAATGTCCTGTCACTATAGCAAATATATTGTTATAGAATAAACTGTGCATTTTAATATTGGTAAATGTATTTAAATAAAGGCATAAAAGATTTTGTTGCAAATAGTGATGGATCGTTTGGATTGGTTCATTTTAAATGATTGCTGCTGTTTTCACATTGTGTACAAAAAATCATTTTGAATATTTTTGATTACATTGTTTAGGCACAATGGACAAATCTAAATAACACTGCAAGCTGCAGAACCTGTTCTATCAGATCAGTTATATCAGAACCTTCTGAACTTGAAGAAGGTTAAATGTACCTTTTGGTGATTTTTATAAACAAATGTCTTTATACATAATAAACGGTACAACCAACATTCTCATGGATGTTGCTCAGTGGCGATTCTTTCACAAATCCTTCATTCTTATTGTGTGCTAGTGATGACTGGTGACCTAGCTCCATTTTTGTTTCATTTTGTCTGATGTCACAATCATGATCATCAAGTAAGATGATCATGACTGTGAAAATGAAAACCTGCATTGCTGAGTCTGTGGTGATGGCTGACCTCTACACTGTAATTCATTAAAAAAATGTCCATGTTATTCACATATTTCAGAAAAAATATGGCCATGCTCAGGTATTTGACTGAAGGGCAGTCAGAATATCTCCATTTGTAAAGCCTGGGATTGATGCACCATTAGAGGTAGTTTCTGTTTGTGAAAAAGTGCCACTAAAAAGCCTCGTAATGATTCCAGTTGGATTTCCAGATCAAAAGCTCTCAAATCAGTACCATAGTTTCTAAAGCACGGTAAACAGGCATACTTTACATTTAAGTGGACAGATGTATAGTGAAGAGGGGCTATTTCTGAATACAGAATCTCAAACACTTGCCTGTAGTGGTTATCCTCCTACTTACTTACTCATGAAATTTTCCATTTCACAAAGTCAGACTAGGGCTAGGTATGACTGGTATCACTGATATAAATAGAGAACATTAGTTCTGCCAGGAAGACTCAGGTTATGTTCCAACTAAAGACAAATCTGATCTGCTGAGATGACTGTCCACTCTGTTATTTACAAGAGATCAGAACCAATTTGCCCGCCAGGCCTATCTGCTTGGGTTGATGTAGTAATGACGTAGGCATCAGTATCTACAGCCACACTGGTGACATAGCTTTAGGGTTGCAAGGTAGGCAGGGTTTGGGCTATTAAAAAATATTGCCTACAATATTACATGTGATATTGTTAAAAAAAAAAAAACAATATTACATACATACATACAAAGTACAGTACATACATACACACATACATACACACACATACACACATACATACAAAATGCTTCAAAAGTATAAAATAGAGAAGAAAATTAATGAAAAAGTAAGATTAAAATAATATTTCAGAGTAATAGCAAAGCAAATTGAATAGGCTGTAGATTGGACTAGATTTAGGGTTAGTTTGAAGCTTTCTGTTAGAGAGGAGAGTTTTTCAAGACTTGGCAACCTGGGACTCCACTTTGATGTTTTTGTGGCGCTCTTCTTGGATCATCACACTTCTGTCACTCTGGATTTGTTGTTTGTCACATTGTGAACGACGTGCAAGGCACATACCTGTCAAGTTTTGGATTTAAAAATAAGGGACATTTTCTGCCGCGTGCTTCAAGCCATCCCACCAGCCCAACTGAGATTAAGTATCCCTTAAATTTTAAGACAGGTTTACAAGAAATCTAAAATAACCACCTGTGAACCACTTACAAACTACAATAAGATGATCAGAATCTAAAAGGCCTACCCTTGTCGACAATGAAATGCTGTGGACATTCCTACATATGTAAGTCTAATAATACAGCCTAAATGAAAACACAAAAGGGAATTGAAGCACATTTATTTATTTTACATATTTTCAGCATATATACACATTGATTGTCTTTAAGTGAAACACATTTTATTTAAATTACACATTTTCATAATTCATTTCAGTTTCATAATTTCATTTCAATTACATATTTTCGTGTGAGTTCGGGAACATCTCAGCTACCCATCCTGCTCCTCTTTAGAAAGATAAATTCGATGGCCCATTTCTCTAGACCAGGGATACTTATTGCGCGGCTCCCGAGCCACATGCGGCTCGCCGTGCTTTATTGGTGGCTCTCGTGACCGATTACGAAAGTATGCCAGCACAGCCAAAGTATTTTAAAAGCATACTACAGAGACATATACTGTAATGCGCTTTACATTCCAAGCACTTGCCCTCTCATTTTGCCTCAATATACATTAACTTTACTTTAATACTTTGACTTTACTTAATACTTTTACACATTAAATTTATTTTACACAAAGTGAATTTCTGTTAGTTACACATATATACGACTTTTATACATTTTATTTATTTACACGAAGTTAAGGGAAAACACAAAAGTAAATCCGACATAATAATCTGAATGTATACATCCTTACAGGTGTCGTAAAGTAACAGCTGTTCCCA
>BRDA01034841.1:0-25840 GCA_036984385.1 Crenuchus spilurus | reverse complement strand
TGTTCTATTATGAATAAAATATTGACATTTGCCATCTCCACATCATTGCATTCAGTTTTTATTCACAATCTGTTTAGTATCCCAACTTTTTTGGAATACGGTTTGTATTATGTATCTAATGAGAGTTATCAATAGCAAAATGCATCTAAAGTAGAAGTTAGCAGTGTTTCATTATTGTGCACTTGGTGGCCTGTAGCACTGCATACTTTCAAGAATTTCCTAAAACACCTAATCCAGTTTAAGAATGTCTCATGAGTTGGATCAGTCTGCTCAACAAACACTGATCTAAACTGATATGAGCGACAGATGTTTTCTGTTTTAAAAACCAAAGTCTGAAGCTGCATCAGAGGTTTTATATCACTTGATATAGAATAGGCTACAGATAAAGGAAGACCATAATATATAGTTAATTATTTGGGAAAATGTTGATATGGTCCTTACCATCACTATGGACACAAGTTCTAATTTTGGCAATGTTGTCTGCCGTCCTCTGTAATTTAGTGCCAGAACAAGCTGTGAGGAAGAAAGGAGTATAATTGACATCTGAAGAGTTAAAAAGGTAGAGGAAGCTAATTCATCAATGTATTTTTACACATTCATACATACAAAGAAACAGACACTGTCATTTTTTTTCAAACATGTTATGTGTTTAAATAGTTGATCTTGTTTTCATTGTAAAAATACAAAGAAATTCCAGATTTTAACAAAATTGGTATCTTGCCTATCAGTAGGTCTTATCCAGCCATGATTTACAGTGCCTTGCAAAAGTATTCACCCCCTTGGCTTTTTACCAATTTTGTTACATTACAACCTGTATTTAAATGTTTTTTTTAATCTGAATTGTATTTGATGTGTATGTGATCTTTACAAAATAGTCTAAGTTGGTGAAGTGAAATGAGAAAAACATATATTTTTGGGGAAATAAAATATTGAAAATTGGCATATCCATATGTATTCACCCCTTTTGCTATGAAGCCCCTAAAAAGTTCTGGTACAACCAGTTACATTCAGAAGTCACATACTTAGTGAAATGAAGTCCAGCTGTGTGCAACCTAAGTGTCACATGATCTGTCAGTATATGCACACCTTGTCTGAAAAGGCCCACAGGCTGCATCACCATTAAGCAAGAAGCACCACTAACCAAAACAACACCACCAAGATCTCCGAATAAGTAAGGGACAAAGTTGTTGAGAAGTTAAAGTCAGGGATGGGTTAAAAAACATATCCAAATCTGATGATGACATGGAGCACCATCAAATCCATTATCATCAAATGGAAAGAACATGGTATCACAACAAACCTGCCAAGAGAGGGCCGCCCACAAAAACTCTCAAATGTAGTAGGGACTGGAAACTGAACTGAGTCGAGGGGAAGATGGAAGGTGCTAAATACAAGGGTAATCTTGAACAAATCCTGTCTCAGTCTGTCAGTGATTTGAGACTAGGATGGAGGTTCACCTTCCAACCAGACAATGACCCAAAGCATACTACTAAAACAACACACAAGTGGTTTAAAGGGAAACATGTAAATGTATTGGAATGGCTTATTCAAAGCCCAGACCTTAATTCAATTGACAATCTGTGGTCAGACAAAGATTGTTGTTCACCAGTAGAAACCATCTAACTTGAAGGAGCTGGAACAGTTCTGACTGGAGGAATGGGCAAAAAAACCCAGTGGCAAGATGTGGCAAGCACATAGAGACTCATCCAAAGTAACTTGCAGCTGCTGTAATTGCCACAAAAGGTGGCTCTACAAAGCACTGACATTTGGGGGGTGAACAGTTATGCACACTGACGTTTTCTGTTATTTGTCCTATTTGTTGTTTGCTTCACAATAAAAATAAAATCAAATGTTCAAAGTTGTAAGCATGTTCTGTAAATGAAATGATGCAAATCCTCAAATAATCAATTTTAATTCCAGGTTGTGAGGTCACAAAACACAAAAAAAAATGCCAAGGGTGGTGAATTCTTTCACAAGGCACTGTATAACTGACCCTGATTAAATTCCTTTAAAATCAGTTCACTGTTTAGCAACATTCATGCCTATTATTTTTTTATTGAGTAGCAATGGCAATTAGGTTCTTTTTACAAGAATAATTATATGTACGGTAGTAATACAAGAAAACTAGTGTAGTTTTCAAATGATACCCCACTAATATTAATACATTGTTAGCTATTTTAGCTTCTTGGTGAAGTATTTCATTATGCTCTTCTATTATAGTTAGTTTTCAAGAAATTAAGTTAGCATTTTTATTTCTTCGTACTGGAATATTAAAAAGCTTTACCATAGATTAACCGCTTAAAAAGACAGTTATCAAAACAGCCAACAGAGTTTAGGACTTTGATTTGGTAATTACATGTGCACTTTGCTCCTGGTTCAATATTGCATATTTACACAAAATGTGGTCAATGCTCACTTTGCGACAGATTAAGACACTTTAGGTATTATGCCTTACCTAAGTACTTCTTCCAAAATGTAGCCTAAAAAAGAGAAATGTCATCAAAACTGCTGTAACATCTCTACTTAACTACCTATGGTGAAGAAAATGTTTATAAATAGTAATAATATACTTAGTAACTTAATTTAGATATAAAATATTTCTACATGTTAAAATTTTTATATTTTGCTTTGTATCAAAATAAGGTTGTCCCCACCGTACTATCAGTTTGCTCAAAAACCTCTCGAGCCTCCTCATGGCTACATATCTCCTCCACACATTCCCTCTCCAGATTTCCTTTCTTCAGCTCCTCAAAGGCTGCATTTGCTCTCCTCACTCGGATAACCTGAGAAGCCCTTTTACTATCGATAAAAACTGCAAAATAATACACAAAATGCAGCTATCTACCAATCCCAATCAGTAGATTACACTTTAGCAAACAAAAGAAATGGCATAAAATACAGTTTGATCATTAAAGTATCCAGCAAACGTGCCTTACCATCATAGCAGAATGTAAGCTGGAGCACTTGGCTAAGAAGAAGTGTGATAAGGAGAGACGCTGGTACTGCTCCCATTCTTTTACATTGACTATAATGCTGAAAAGACCAGGAACATCACACAGAGCTAGAGAGCTAACAACCCCCCAAAAAAAACCTACCACTGCTGTGCTTGAGTTAATATTGAACTACTGGAGTTCAAAGAGAACAGAGATTGTGCCCAAGCTCATATCACGCTAAACAGTGATTCAGACCTGATGTTCTAGAACAGTTTACGGACAGTCTAGGACATTCCTCATGAACCCTTAATATATGAATCAACAATTTAGTGTCACGTTTACAAAGTAGGAATATCTTGTGAATCATTTGGTAGAGATGAATTATTCATTAGCTAGAGAATCAGTACATTCTGAAGGGCAACAGGTTAGTTTACAATTGACGGGAAATTCCATAAATAACAGAATAAACATTGTCAACAGCCAGAATTGCAGACATTGAAATTTAATCTACCATTTTATGTAATTTCTGGCAATTGTGCCTTACACAAGCTAAATTCTAAGTCCTAGACTAACGTTAATTCTACTTAGGATGGCATATTCCATTTACATTTCTCAAGCCAATATATTATTTGGGGATTGGTTAGCTCACAAGATCATTCAATATATTTTCTTTCTTTTGTGAAAATATATTGGTTACACTATTATGATTATAGCAAACTCCACAATTAAACAATGATTTGAGTCATAAGACAACAGTAGTAACTCTTCCACTAACTGCAGTATTTTCCTTAAATGCTCATTCAGTAGCAAAGTTTTGTTTTGTTTTGTGCAACTGCTTGTACAGATCTGGTGCAAACCTTGATGATGCAAGGTTCAGCGACCAGATGAGTCAATATTTACTGACACTTTTAACTCAATCTTGGCCATTTTGGAATAATTCAATGAGCTTATTACCTCTGACATTTTAATGTCATTATGCAATGTCATTATTTCTTTCATAATCACAATACACTTAAATTCCATCTTGGATTGTTGACTCAATTTCAATCGTCTCTGCCACAGAGTTTAAATTATCTTGACCTTGTAGAACAACCATATTACTATTATCAACATGGTCTTGCACTACAATACATTTAGCATCATCATTCTGGTCCTGTAAAAGTATACACTTTGAATTAGCATCCTGTTCTTGGAACACAATACACTGAGCACTGCCATTTGACATGATCATTTCCAAAATATCTTCTCTGAGTTCAATTTGCTTTACTTCTTCAGCTCCTGACACTTCACATCTTGGAGATGTTTGGAATGTTCTGGAGCATAATATTGCTTTTTCTGAGTAAGGCACCGTATTGAGGTCACCTGGGGCCTGAACAGAAACAAAGTTCTGCTCTTCCTTCTCCTTAACAGTACTATTCCCTGACTGCATATCCTCTCTATTGGTCACCTGCCGCGGTCTCCCTCTGCTTGGCACATGGCCAGTCTGTTTTGTATGTGTCTGTAGGTGGCGCTGCAGAGTCTGCAACAGTGTATATCGGGCTCCACATGTCTCACACCTGTGTGGCTTCTCATCCAGGTGAGACTTCATGTGTCTGCGCAACTTAGTTGCCATGGTGTATCCTTTACCACACTGCTCACACTTGAAGGGCCTGTCACCGGTGTGCAGGCGCTCATGGGCACGCAATGTATGGGGGTCACGAAGGGCCTTACCACACACAGGGCAAAGGTACACTTCACCTGTGTGGGAAATAAGATGCCGGCGTAGTTCAGCCACTTGTGAGAAGAAGTGGTCACAATGCTTACACCTGTAGGGCTTCTCTCCTGTGTGGATGCGAAGATGGCCCTGCAGGTTTCCACGCTGGCGGAAGCTCTTGCTACAGTGTACGCAGACATATGGCCGTTCATTTGTGTGCAACCGCATATGATTCCGCAGAGAGCTTGAGTTGGCTAGTTCTTTGTCACACTTCGGGCATTTGACCCTTGGCATTCTGTAGCCTGCCTCTTTGGCTCTGTGGGCTTCCCTGTGGATCCGCAACGAAGGTCGTCGAGCAAAAGCCTTGCCACAGATATCGCAGATGAAGGACTTCTTACCTGTGTGGAGCACCTGATGCTCCTTGAGGTCACGTTTGAGGCAATAGCTCTTGTCACACTGTTGACACTTAAAGGGTCGCTGACCACTATGCATGAGTAAGTGGGCCTGGTAACTCTCCTGAGAGCTGTAGCCCTTGCCACACTCTGTGCAAGTGTGTGGCTTCAGTTCAGAGTGCGTGAATTTGTGCTTTTTTAAGTGGCACAGCTGGAAGAAACATTTGGTGCACTGATCGCACTTATATTTCCGCTCTCTTAGGCTGAACTGAAAGATGTCTTGGGAACACTCCATTCTTCCTTGCACAGACCCTTCCTCGGCATTATCCCTCTGAACTGAGTTCTCATCACTTTCCTTTTCATTTTCAGCACTAGTCTCTTTGGTCAGAGACTTTTTTGTAATATTTTGTAATACAGATGTCCCTCTTCTCAACCCTTGTCGTTTGAGGATGTGGCTTCTTAGTGAATGTACTTTCCGGGGTTTAGCTGCCAGACGAGAGCTGGCTCTCACAGGTCCTCTGTGCTGTTCCCGTGCTGTGGCTCTACTGAAGGTTCCCAGCACCACAGTACATGATGCACCAATTGCTTTCTGTTGATCTCTGTCTTTTTTTTCATCCAGATAAGTATTCTGCTCCAAATTACTCATTTTACTGGAATGAGAGCAGAACGCAGGATTTTTCTCTGTCCTATAGTTTTGTGTCCTCTTACTCTGAATGTAAGGACGGCTTGTTTCCTGAGCCTCTTCTGAACCATCAAGCGGATGTTTGTCCAGCGGTTTTACTATGAGACATATAATACCACATATTATAAATCAATCAATAATTTCTATATAACGGTCTCTATAACAATGTTTTTCAGTCCTAGTCACAGAGACCCATGTAATGCAGCATTTTCCCTGCACCAGTTGTTGAAGGAATGGAAAATTATGTGGAATCAAATGTCCCAGAAGGTACATAAACCTGTCACAACATTGCATCAATGCTGCAAGAACACAGACAATACCGTTACAATGATGTTGCACAATCTGCAAAAAACAGTACATTAAGACTCTAGGACTGTAACTGGGGGTTGCTGCTCTCTCGGGCATATTTTGGTTTGCAAACTTTATATTTTATTTATGGTAATTAAAATACAATTTTGGGAATTATTTAAAAAACATATTATAAAAAAATATTCAAATTTGCTTTTCTAATCTTTAATGCTACAGTAAAGATTAGATGAGACACATGACAACTCTCATTTCAGCATACCTGCCCATTCAGAGATCTGTCCAATGTGCGTAGTGGATACAGATTCATCCTTTGTAATTCTGCAGGATGAGCCCTTTTGGCAAGGTTTTTCTGGTACAGAGACTTTCTCTTCTACTTTCAAAGGTTCAGAAAGAACTTCCTCCTGCTCCGCCCAAATCAGGAGTTCAGTTCCTGGACTGATATCTTTACAGGTCCTGAAACACAGCTGCCCATCCACCTTGTCAACGAGGACATTCCTATCATTTTCACTTGGAGTACTACAGGCAAACCTGGAGAGGGCAAGAGGAGAAGAGTATCATTAAACTCTTGAATGGCATATAGTAAAAAAAAAAACTACTGTCACAAAATAAAACTTGTTCTTGCTTAAAATAACATGCTTGTTCTCTAGCTATGTGTTTACAACAAAAAGGAATAATATTGTGAAAAGTGTTATTTTATATTTGCTTGTAAAGTGACTTATTTCAATCCTTTTTGTTTTACTGTTGATCAGTATGGCTTTATAGCTCATGAAAATCAGAAATCCAGTATCACAGTTTATTAGAATGTTTCATAATATTAAACAGAAAAGGATGTACAATACATAAACATCCAACTTCTGACAAGTACTGTATGTTCATTTATACGATTAGTTCTTGGATGGGGCTCATTTACCATGACTTACTGCAGCAGCACATCGGCAATCAGCTTGTGGCATTGCTGAGATGTTATTAAAGCTCATGTTACTTTGAGATTGGCTTTTTGGCTCATCTGTATTGCTGGGTAGGGGTTTTCTTGACAAGAGGAAGATACTCTTGACAATAACCCATAGACTTTCTATGGGATTTAGGTCCAGAGTGTTGGACGGCCAGTCAATCAATCAACATGTATTTCCTAAATGTTTTGTTTTTAAACTTAAAAAGTCCTGCTAGAAAAAAAAACTGACATCTTCATAAAGTCTGCCAGGAAATGGATGCATGAAGTGCTTCTGGTAGATGACTGCATTGACTTTGGACTTGATAAAACACAGTGGTCCAACACTAGCAGATGACATGGCACTTCACATTGGATTTCACTTTTGTAACACAATTGTCATTCAAATGTTTGTTTTTATGAGGCAAACTCAAAATGTGGTAGTTATTATACTTTTATTCAGTTCATCAGAATTGTGAAGTATAAGCTAATATCTTACCTCATCCAATACCTGTCCAATATTTGTTCTTTAGCTTCTTTTTCACCCACTTTCATTTCAGCTCCCTGAAATTCAGAAATCAACTTTATGTAACATTGTTTCTACCATGACCTTAACAGGAAGAACCATGTACACATAAACTGTACCTCCTCTGTTTTCCCATAGTGAGGAATTTTGACAGGTTCTTCCAGTCCCAGCAGAGTTCCAGTCTTTAAAGCCCATCCCACGCACCACAAACCTGTGTGTCCATCTTTAGACAGAGAGGGTCCCAACGTCAGCCCACGAGGCACAGTTCTCAGCATACTTTGTAAAGTCTCTTTCATGTTACTGAGGAAGTCTTTGTTTCCATTACCTGTAGCCACTGGGTGGAGAGAAACACAATGAAAACATTGTACTTATGATATCCTAATCATATTAAAATATATTGAAAATTGTGTGGTGGCTTAAGAAGACATGTATGAAGTGCACTGATACATACTGAATGTGTTTAAATGAGAGTTGTATATCAATACTACCTTCTAATACACCTATTTAGGCAGCATGGGTAGGTATCTGTCTTCAAGTTTCAGACACAACCACACAGTAAATCTGCCAGTGTTAAATCAACACTATTAGAGTTAAATTAACACTGGGAGTGTTACATTTTGACACCCTCAGTGTTAATTTAACTCTAACAGTGTTGATTTAACACTGGCAGATTTACTGTGCAGTAATTAATATTCACTTCTGTGTTTGCACATGCGCATATCACTAAGAGCCTGGCACATTTCAGCACAGTATGTTGTGCATACAATAGTGTTTTGTTGTTTTTAGGCAGTTAACAAAACATGTTTGCAGACACACTTGCATTGATTTACTCTTACACATTTATGCTAATGACTTCTTCTTAAATGAATAAAAGTAGCCAGTACAAAAAGTAGCCATCAGCCAAACTCAGGGTTCAGATTTAGAGTTAGCAATTACACAGACATAAAATAATACAACCACTTCCTTGTATGTACATTAATTGTCCATTTTATCAGTTCCACTGACCATACAGGAGCACTTTGTAGTTCTACAATTACAAACTGTAGCACATCTGTTTTTCTGTATGCTTTATTTATCTCCTTTCACTCTGTTCTTCAATAATCAAGACCCCCACAGAACAGGTACTATTTGGGTGGTGGATCATTCTCAGCACTACAGTGACACTGATGTGGTGGTGGTGGTGTTAGTGTGTGTTGTATTAATAGATAAGACACAGATATATCAGACACAACATAATTGCTTATGTTTTAAACACCTCAGTGAAAACAGTGCACCAACCAGAACTATCCAGCCAACAGTGTCCTGTGACCAGTGAAAGTCTAGAGCACCAACACAAGCTGTGCAGCAACAGATGAGCTGCTGTCTCTGACTTTACATCTATAAGATGGACCAACATGGTAGTTGAGTAATAGAGTGGACAGTGAGTTAACATATTGTTTAAAACCTTCAGCTGTTCTGCTGTTTCTGATCCACTTAGACCAGCACAACACACTCTAATACACCACCACCACATCAGTGTCACTGCAGTGCTGAGAATGATACACCACCCAAATAATGCCTGCTCTGTGGGAGTCTTGATCATTGAAGAACATTGAAGAAGAACAAGGTGTTGACAAAGTATACAGACACAGATGGACTACAATCTGTAATTGTAGAACTACAAAGTTCAAGTATATGGTCAGTGGAGCTGATAAAACACAATGAGTGTAGATACTAGGAAGTGGTCGTATTATTCTGATATGACTGTGTTGCAGCAGTACTGCTACCTGTAAATATCTTATCATATAGTTGAATAAATACTTCGAATTAATTCACAAAACAACTCTAGCCAATCCAAAATGACATTGGCTGTGTCTGAAACTTGAAGGTAGAGGCATTGCTCCATAAGAGCAAGCAGAGAGCTGTCACTATTTTGACAGTGGATTGAATGTGTTTTAAACGTGAATAGTCATTTTTTTAGTTAAACCTTTAATGAAAACATTGGATTTGGTTGTGTGTGAAACGTAAAAAATGCTGCCTATTCATGCTGTATTCTGAGGTACGAAGGTATGACGTCCTATCCAAAACTATTGTTTACATAAAATGCTGCATTTTTAAATGAAGATACACTAAGAACTGGTAGACAGCTGTCAGTATCTTGACAGTGCATTGAGGCCTACTAAATGTGTTTTAAACGTGAGTCTATTACAAATGCCTTTATCTCAGTGATGCCTTTTAAGGCACCTATTTAGGCAGCAAGGGAGCAAGGCTCTAAGAAATGCTGCCTAGTCAGGCTGTATTCTGAGGCAGGAAGTCGTGTCCAAATCCAACGTTCACATAAAACTCTGTGGTTTAAAAGTTTTTGAAGATATACTAAGAGCTTGCAGCAAACTCTCAGTATTTGACAATGTGCCGATATCTACACCGGGAGTTGTTTTAAACATAAGTCGTTTAAAATGCCTTTATCTCAGTTATGCCTTCTATGGCACCTACTTAGGGAGCAAGGCATCTCCCTTCAGGTTTCAGACACAGCCGGTATTTCTTGCACTAATGCATGTTAAGCTCGAAAAGGAACATTCCTTCAAGATAGTCCTGAATATAGGATCAGGTCTCCAGCTGAGAAACCCTACTTTGTATAATTATCCACATTACAGGTTATACTAAGCATCAGTTCTAAAATGACCGCTATAATTCGGCTATTCGCTTAATTTGCATGACAGTTCACATTTAAACTTTTAAAGTTTAACTCCAACTAACTCAGGGTTCAGATTCTTCTATGTATCGGCCAGTGCGCGTTACTTATCCAGTCGAAACTCCGGGAAAAACATCATTATCCAACCAACAAGCGCCTCATAGCAACAATATTGTAACCTTCTCATTCTTCCCCTGGAAACACTTACGCTCAAATGGTTCCCACCACAGTTATTGTTAGATGATACGTTTTCAGGTAATTTCTTGAAACAATTATCTATATTAATATAGTAATATAGATCATTGTCTTGAAAGAAGAAAACTGCGTTGCACTTTATTGTTCATACATATTGCATCATTTATAAAGAGCAGTTACAGCAAAGCAAAAACTTCATGTACTCCCAAACTTTTCCAATGTCATCACTTCTTTAAAGGCTTAATTTGAATTAAACTCTCGATAAATGTTTATTCCAGATATCATCTGTCCAAATGTTATGCTCCTTTGTCCTTTCAAGTGTGATACAAATGGAGATTTATGACATTTTCCCCTTTTCAGATTACCTTCAGGTGATGTGTAACTTCACTACAGTGTCTTTGTTTTTGGAGGCATTGATTGGTGATTGTGTGGTCTATTTGCTTGACACTGGTTTTAATTTAGGTATACATATTATTTTCACAATGTCTTGCTAGACTTTTTTTTGCACTTTACAAATTAAAAAATCCACATGCTTTTAAATAATTGTATCAATTAGCATAAAATTCATGGGGGAAACGATGACACCACCACTGAATTTCAGAGATGGAATGACGTTTTTATGCTTGAATGCAATGTTTTTCTTTCTCAAAACATAATGCTTCTCATTTAAATCCAAAATATCTATTTTGGTCTCATCCATCCACAAAACTTTTTTCCAATAGCTGTGGGGTTTGTCCATGTAGTCTTTAGCAAACTTCAGATAGGCAGCAATTTTCTTTTTGGAGAGCAGTGACTTTCTCCTTGCAATCCTGCCATGCATAGCATTGTTTTTCAGTGCACTGATAGTGGACTCTTGAACAGTAACCCCTGCTAAGGTGACAGATGCCTTTAGTTGACTTGAAGTTAGACTGGGTTCCTTTGTGACTTCACAGATTATTACATGTCTGGCTCTTAGCATGATCTTATTTGGTCAACCACTAGTGGGGAAGGCAGTAATTGTATTGAATTTCAACCATTTTGTACACAATCTGACTGCGATTAGTGGAGTCCAAAGTCTTTAGGAATGGTTTTCTGACCTTTTCTAGCTTCAATATTTTCTAGCCTAATGAGCATCAATAACTCTTCTTCTGAGGTGATTGGAAATCTCATTTGTTCATGCCATGAGACACTTCCACAAACATGTGAATTGAAGTTCTTTAAATAAAACAGGGCACTCACACTTATTTGTCATTCCATTGATTGACCCAAATTTTGTCTTCAAATTAAAGGTTCACAATGTTGCCACTCACAGATATGTAATATTGCATTAATTTCATCAATAAAAAATGACAATAAATATTTTTTAATCTAATTTGTTTGTTCTGTTTATCTATTTTTAGGCCTGATAATGTTTCAGGTCAAATGTATACAGAAATACTGTGTACAAAATTCAAAAGGGTTCTCAAACTTTCATGGATCACTGTAGGTGGATATTGTGCTCTAGTGTTTGTTAGCAGTATTAGCCTCACAGCTCCAGTTTTAAATTAAAGAAGCAAAAATTGTACAAAATATGTCTTTTGACTACATCTGGGATTAGTTAAGTATATATTTTTGACTAACCTAGCCTTGATTTTTTATTAACATGCTGATAATATAGATGTGCAGCATGTAAATAGTTAAAATATTTAAATAAATAATCATATTTTATAACAATGCAGCAGCCTTTACCTGAACATACAGTTCATTGATGTTAAGGATATATGTATCTGAAACAATCTTCCATTTTGAGTTTATACACAGACGGATCCCAATTCTAAACACAGGAGAACTCTCAGAACTGTGGGAATCTCTCTGTGTTTGGTTCATTCCCAAAAAGGTTTTTCCAAATATCAGAAGTCAAAAAATTTTATTAATTCAACTCTTTAGGTCTATAAATGTAGATCAGGGTCAGCGTATTTACAAAATAACAGTTAAATTGTAGCCCCCTACTTAACTGGGAAACCTTTAATTTCCAAATAGCATAATGTTTGCACTGCTAACGTGAGGTGTCAAACCACTAATTACTATGATATAGACTTTTAATGGGATGGAAGTGTCCTGTCCTGGGATTAGCTTAGATAGTATAATGCCCTGCCGTGTGCTCACTGAAGGGGTAGGGGTCTCACCGCAACCCTGTTCAGGATTAAGCAGAAGATAATGGATGGATAGAGGGAACGAAAGTGAACTATACAATCAGTGAACAGAAATACACAAAATTTACATTATTTTAAAAACATAAATTGACAGATTTTTCTATATACACTGAACAGCCATAACATTAAAACCACATGCCTAATATTGTCTGAGTGCTCTTCGTGTTATCAAGATAGCTTTGACCCTTGTAAGCTTGAACTCTATGAGACCACTGCTGCATTTGTTAGTAGCTTCTTGAAGCCCTGTAGATTGTGAGGTGGAGCCACCCTGGATTGAATTTGTTTGTCCAGCACATCCCACAGATGAAAGTAACATCAACATGAATCAAGGATTCAGTAAAACATTGCTCGGAATCATCACACTTCCTCCACCCCTTGCCTTCTTTCCATAGTGCATCCTGGTGCCATGTCTTCCGAGGTAAGCAACACACATTCTGGCCCAGGGATAATCATGGAAGCAGTACAATCATCGACAATGTGCTTGCATTTAACCCATCTGTCCAATGAAGCACACATATATACAGTGGTACCTTGGGATATGAGCAGACCAACATACAAATTTTTTAAGATACGAGCTACGACTCCGGTCATATTTTTGCTTGAGATCCGAGGGAAATTTCAAGATAGGAGTGGCTGCTGTTACTTGGCGCTTTGGTGCAAAGGTCCAGTATGGGCAGCACAACACCTGCATCTCAAATGAAATGGGAGAAGAGAGATTTTACTGTACAGCGCTCAGTCACTATGCATCTACACAGTACTGCGCGCATCAAATTCCCTGCAAATTTAAAATGCTACAGCGAGAATTCCCCCAAAATTATTTTACACTAATATTTATTGAAATCTGAAATTGAAATGTTTTGTTATGCATTGGTAAAGTATATATGTGTGTTTCCTAATTCAAACCATGTCTTTTTCTGCATAATTTAGGATGGTTTGGAGATGTTTCACAGGGCTGGAACAGACTAAATCTATTTCAATTATTTTCAATAAATCTATTTCAAGAAATTTGTTTGATATAAGAGCTGACTGACTTACGAGCTCTGGTACAGAACGAATTAAATTTGTATCTCAAGATATCACTGTATATACAGTATATATATATATATATGTATATACATACACACACACACACACACACACACACACACACACACACTAGGGGGCAGTGAACACACTTACCTGGAGTAGTGGGCAGCCCTCTCTTTGCTGCCTGGGGAGAAGTTGGGGGTTAGGTACCTTGATTAAGAGAACTTCAGTCATGTTCTCTCACAAGGCTAGTTCCTGAACCTTGAGCCCACAGTTGCCTCCAAACTGATTAAATTTAATCAACCAGAATAAGTTACTAATCTAACTGTTGTATATTAAAATGGCAGCTCAAAGAAAGACACTGCAGTGTTTTGGTTTTAATGGCCAGCAGTGTATAGCAGTGAGCACAAGATGATTCAGGGACGTGCGGTCAGGGGAGGCAGGGGAGGCAGAGCCTCACCTGTCATCATGAGAAGAAAATAAATGTTAACATAAAATGAATATTAATATTTGTCCACTGATCTTTATGTATGACTAATTTTGAACTTTTTTATAGTCAAAATCGCTGAAATTGCATATTTCCAGTTCAAATACAAGGGTGAAACGCAAGGTGCGGCAGCAACGAGCCAAGCCTCACCTCTGAATACGCAATCCATCACAAACTGGGTTGATACATGCAATTGGCGCGTGCCTGTTGCCGTATTGCTGCATGTTGCCAATATAATGTTTGCATACATGTTTATATACCCTGATTTTCCACAGTCTGGCTAATGTCTTTAAACATTTACGTTTAATGTTTGTTAGTGACATATTTAGTTTTGCTGATGGGACATAAAACCGCAGTGAAAAGGCACAGTGTGAGGCAGGGCAGTACTCTGCCGCACTGAAGGGGGGTGTACGTGAGCTTGTTGCTGCTGTCCTATTACGCAGAGGCGAGTGAGAGTCAAGTGCACGGAGGGTGCAGAGCAAATGCTGCTTTCTCTCGCTGCTGTAATTGTAACGTTTTTCTTATTTTTACTTACCTTTAATACGTACCTTACGTGTGTGAGAGTGTGTGTGTGTGTGTGTGTGTGTGTGTGTGTGGGAAGAACACTGATAAGATACAAAATAACCAGTAGCCATTTGAACAAGCTACCCTTTTGGGTTTATATATTTGTAAATCCGACTATAAAGGAGTCAGTGCCTCACCAATCCTGAACCTCACCGCACGTCACTGGGATGATTATATACAGTGAGGAAAATAAGTACTTGACCGTGCAAATTTGCAAGTTCTCCCACTAAGAAATCATGGAGGGGTCTGAAATTTTCATCTTAGGTGCAAGTCCACTGTGAGAGACATAATCTAAAAGAAAAAATCCGGAAATCACAATGTATGATTTTTTAATAATTTATTTGTATAAGCTAATTTCAGACCCCTCCATGATTTCTAAGTGGGAGAACTTGCAAATTTGCAGGGTGTTCAAATACTTATTTTCCTCACTATATATATATAATTTTTTTTTTTTTTTTTTTTTTTAAATAAACTTTCATATACACACTTCAGTTGAATTATTCCATTCATCTTAAGCCTTTCATGACCAACTGTAACTTGAGTCTGTTTTATGGCAATGAAAGTTATTTAAAATGTAGATGGACACAACAATGAACATTTACATATGTAATTACTGAAAATACAAGATCATAAGTCTAAGTGTAAATGTTTTAAGTGCAAAAACATATGCTCTTGTGAACATTGTAATCTTAAATATTTTGTAAATGTAATGAAATAAGAAATAGATTAATCAGTTATTTATTAATAAATACACAATCTGACATTAAATGTAAATGAAATCTAAAATGAGAAATGGCAGATGTTAATGTTAATGTTGAATTCCTTTTCCCTAAATGCAAACTTTAGAATGATAAAAATCTGTAATAATATAAATTTTGTTAAATGGGTCAAATTAAAACAAAAGCAGAGACTGGTGAACACAATCAAAACCAATCAAGCATTACATGAATACAACAGCCTGTTTTTAGGGTTGCTTTTACTTAACCCTAACCCTAAATGTTTCAAATAAATTGTACTTGTAAGAGTAGTTTTAAAAGACTTTATACTTGTATATATTTATAAAGAAAAAAGTATCTTCGTTCAGTTTGTCAGGTATCGAGCCATGTTACAGAACTTCATTTCCCAGCATGCCATGAAGCAATGTCAAATGGACTCAACCAATCATTTTCTCCTGAATTCTAAGTGCACACACCTGAAATGTATTACAAAGCCCTATATAAACTGGCCTCTACCGCAGTCCTATGTGAAGTATTGTCACTCATGGTTATGTTTGCTGCAACTGTTTGATCTTTGTCTGTCTGACCTTTTGAGTGCCTGTGTGATTTGGATTCTGATTGCATGTAAACTTCACTTTCTTTTTGTGTGTATGTGTCTGCCTTTTGAGTCCTCCCCTGCTCCTCACAAAATACTTTGCCAGACCATGCAGATAATGGATTCTGAGGCTCTAAACAAAGTGGTGGCATCCCAAGAACAGCTTCTGGGTCAAAACAAACAAGCCCTTAAAGATGTTCTGAGAACCCTGGATATGTTGTCTCAACAGCAAATGGAACAACAGTCCCAATTTGCTCAAGTTCTGTCTACCATGCAAAAACTCACTGCACAGATCCAGAGACTGGGAACTTCTGAAATGTATGTGACCCCTCCTATAACCAAAACACATTCTTCACTTCAAGTGAGTAAACCAGAAAGGTTTGAGGGCTCACCAAAAAAATGTGCTGGATTTTTGCTACAATGTGAGATTTATTTTTCAATTTTGTCTCCTGAACCGGATTCCAAGAAAATAGCTTTTGTGACCTCCAGATTGACTGGTAAGGCATTGCAGTGGGCCACTGCAGTGTATTCCAGGGTTTCGAGGCTGTCTTATCAGGAGTTTGTGACTGAATTCAGAACAGTGTTTGATCACCCACTGCAAGATGGAGCTAGTGGTGAATTATTGCTTAAGCTTCGACAGGGTCGTCGCACTGTCCGTGATTATGCGATAGAATTCCGCACTGTGGCGGCTGCTAGCGGTTGGAATGAGCCTCCTTTGATGATAACATTCAGAAATGGACTAAATGAGGAAGTGTTGACTGAATTGGCCTGTAAAGATGTGTTGAATCTCGAACAGCTCATTAATCTGGCCATTCGCTTAGATAATCTGATCAGAGAGCGTAAACCTAAAAATAAAACCACCATCAAAAAAATTCAGTCCCCGCCATCAGCTTTTAAGGATAATCCCAAGCCCATGCAATGTGGTTCTTCTCATATCACTCCTGAAGAAAGGCTTCGTAGACGCAGAGAGCACCTCTGCTTTTATTATGGTCTTGTGGGTCACATGGTGCGAGAATGTCCGACTTGCCGATCTAGACCAGAGGCTAACGCAACTGGAAAGCGCCTGGAGTTTTCACCATGTGCTAATGCGGTGAGTCTTCCTCCCATGGGATTAATATCCAAGTCATTTTTGCTACCCAGTCAGATATATTGCTTTAATGGTACTTTTTTTCATTTCAGCACTAACTGACTTGGGAGCAGATGGGAATTTTATTCACGAAGAGCTGGTGCAGAAGAACATACCCACAGAGGCTCTTCCTGACACCTATAGAATTTCAGCCTTGGATGGTGGACTCCTGGGTTCATGAGAAATTTGCACAACGCACTATTCCTCTCCATCTCCAAGTCGGTGCTCTTCATGAAGAGAACATTTCCTTCCCCATCTTGGACACCGCCACCTTTTCCCTCATTTTGGGAACCCTGGTCAGAAAAGCACAACCCTGAGATAGTAAGGAAAGGCAGCCAATCACCAAGTGGTCTCAGTATTGTTGGAATAATTTTGTCTTGTCCTGAATTAAATGTAAAGATAGATATGAATATAGATGCTGTATGTTTGTAGCTGTCTTATAATTAAATAACTGTTGTGTGGCTCCATTGGCTTGCTTCCTTCCTCAGTCCCCAGCATGTTGCATGGTTACATTTGTGTTCATTACATGTTTTAATGATTTTAAAGATAATCACGTTTACTTATTGGTTAGAAAACCAGTCGGTGTTCCTGATTTAAGCAACTTAAAGTATAAAGATATTCAATAGAGCAAGGCTTGAGCCCTGCTGCTCGGTCATCTATGGAATATAAACATTAAACAATCTGTAAAACTTATTACCATCAAACAAAGAGATGCATGCTAGACAGGTACAGAATGTTGGTGATATTAATCAGCGTGATTTCAGTTCTCTGCAGTGTTTACATAAGCTGTCTCAACAATGTGACTTTTTTTTTTGACATCCTTTAGTGCCATTATATGTAGAGCTAAAGCATTGAGAAGGCAAAAGGCAGGCCTGATAAAATCCTAGAGTGGGCATTAATTGCGGTTTTTCCTGATTCACATAAAGCTGACTTGACAGGTCATAGCATGATCATAGGGTACAGGGCAAAAGTTGGTAGCATCTTTGAAACTGCTAACTTTGTGGGATGTTCTAGAGCCACTGCAGTGGCGGTGTAATGAGAATGGGCTACTTATACAGTGAGTGCTTCCCCAACAGCATAACAGTAGTGCCCCATGTTAATGTACTAATGTTACCTAAGGTTCACTCTCAATGTTGGGTCCAGTGGATGGATGGTGGTATGAGAACCACTTACAAAAGACTTGGCAATCCTAGCAGACCATGTGTAGACAAGATCATATTCTTCTGTGATGGTAAAGGTATGTCAGCTGAAAGTTCACAATCATTGGCCTGTAGGCTTGCACAGAGAGGAGTTTGACCTCTACATTTAACCCAATCTAGCTATTGGGGTGTGAGTTTTTGCTATTAGGAAATCCTACAGTAATGTCTACAGGGTCCTTGGGTGAAAAATGATTAGAACATGACACTGGGCTAATTGTGAGACGTACTCCAAGTTTCTGCTCTTACTTTTTGGCTCAGAGCACAATATGTTCTATATGCAAGTTCTTTGAACAGAAGTTGGCACCACCAGATGGTGCTAGAGTCATATTTGTTTTACTGCCGTGGTAGGCACCTTTATCTTTATTTTTCACTAAAGGGCTGAATGGCTCTGTGTTTTGTAAGAATGTTCTACAGCTTCTGATGTGATTTGTGTCATAGGCTCACATATTTGTTGGATTTGCCTTTGTTAAATTAGTTCACTTACAGAGGGATTTCATATTAAACTTGGTGCGTAAAAAGGTCAACATACTTATAGGAGTGACTGTGTGGCAGTGTGAAAAGTGATCACCTGATTCACCTACCAGAAGACAATTGGAACAAATAAAATGAACACAGGATGATGCACTGACTTGGGTATAGCACGTGTTGACCTGCAATGCATGTACTCAGACTTCACATTTTGTCCTGCACTCCAATTCTGGCAGTTTTTTGGTTTACTGAAGTATTCATAATTTTTTTGCATGACAATTGTTCAACCTCTCTTTATCCCTTGAAAGTTCAAAGGTAGCTTTTGTTACTGCACTTTTATGAATAATATAAACAAATGACCTCTTTACTATAAGGCTTCCCTGGCTGGTTTCAGTGTTCAAATGTTCAATACATGGATAATATGTACTTCTGTGCCTAGTCAGTGCCCACTCTGAAAACACATCAATTCTGTAGCGATAGTACCAAGTTAATGGTACATATTCAGAAGTTTTGGTCAGAGATCATCATTGTGCCATATTTCATTAAAATATTTTCAGTCCTATCTTGCTTTGTTTATTGATTGATTTGTTGATATGTATTTATGAAAAATACAAACATGTCAATTTCCTCTGAAAAACATACCTTTAAAATTTATTTAATGTGCAGCCAGTTATTTTTGCCTTGTTTGTTACCCTCAGGAACAAAAACACACCTGTGCAGCACTGTTTGAAGTTTTCAGATGGTTGTTAGCTAAATCATGTTGTCAGAGCTAATTGGAATGAACAATTAGAGACATATTTAGCCTCTATAATGGGTATGTATGACATAATGCACCACGCACATTGTGATTATTTGTAGTAGAGTGTTCTCCCCATTCATTGGGGTTACCTTTTTTTTTCTGGACACTGTAATGATAACCACTATCATTATAACACTGGTAACTGTATTAGAATATTAAGTATTTGCATGGCTAGTAGTAGCTTTTTAAATATATAATGTATTTTACATTTACAGTAAAATTTACTAGATTATAAATAAAAGACGTAATTATATTTTTTTTTTTTACCGAGGAGCTGAAACAGTACCAGGATTTGTCAGATTTCACTAGTACTGGTACTGGCAGTATTGATAGTATAATTAACAGTTACATTCTACATCAAATACTCAAAATGCATCAAAAAGGTGAGGAAAAAATGTGTATTTCAAAATGTGGGCTTTTAGAGGGACATGATGTGGATGTAGCAGAGCAGAATGAATAGAACATGAAAAATGAAAGCAATAATTTACTCTCTGTTTGCAGTAATCTAATGAATGCTTTCACACACAGAACATAGACGCAGTTCAGGTGCATTTAAGCTCCGTGTTTGTTTCCATGCTGCCATAATGCAGAGAGTGAAAGTCAACTACTTGTACACTTCTTTTCCACCAAAAACTGTTAGTGCTTGTGCTGGAGTCCTTTTAAAAAATGGACCCTCATTTCCACTGGTCTGAGAGCCCAACAACTGCATATCTACACATGGGCATTCCCAAATCCAGAAACATAAGCCAGAGGAAGACAGCATGTATTCTAAACTATGGTCGCCTTTTCCAAATTTTAGCCTTTTCCTTTGAGTGAATCTCTAAAATTAGTAATTAAAAAGATGTTCACTTACCAATATCAGCAGTGGTTGCTGCCCATTAAAACAACAAGCAGTTTGTTCAATGAACCAATCGGTGGATTTGCCATAAAGTCAGGTCTAAATCAACATTTTGTTTCTGCAGCATTCAACGCCACTTCTAATTTAGGTGGTGACACCAGAGCTGCACCATTTGGACGTTTATGTCACATATTTGCTGGTTCCAGTGCTGCAATTTTTTGCATCTTTTTTTGCAGCTTAATACCATTTAAGATTTTAACACCAGCATGGGCACCATGTCAGAGCAAAACAGTCACCAGAGAAAGAAATGTACATATGTGTAAAACAGCAGAGAAGCTCTTGCCAAGTGCTGCCTTTGGTTTCAATTTATTTGTTTGCCAGTTAATAACAGGCAGTAAATATTCTGGACAAAGTCCAGAAGTTTGGGGAAGGTGGGCACATTCTCAAAAAAAAAAAAAAAACTGGCAAGGGGGCATCAGGAGAAAAATAGGTCTGCTATGTTCTATATTTTGGTATGTATAGTGTTAAAAATTAGACAGATCATGCTAAAATCACAGGCTCCATTGTAGAAATTTGATGCAACCTCAAGTGAGCACGTATATTTTTCCCCTTCAGTTAAGATGAACATCACACCAGCCTTTCATTCAAATATACTGTATAATGTAACCTTGGACTGACAAATAGATGCCTCAGTGCTTCCAGTTCAGCACAAAACTTATCAGAAATGGGCATCTCAGTGATTGCCCAGACTGTGTGCCAAATGTTGCATGAAATCAAGCTCTATAGTACAAAACCATTACTAACAAATAGGTGCAAAACTACAAGCCTGAGGTTGGCCAAAAAATATAAAAAGAAGCCTGATGGATATTGGCAGCACATTCTCTGATCTGGTGAAATGAAAATGAGCTTATTTGGATCAGATGCGCTTCAGGCTTTGACCTGGCCAAAACCTTTTTTGATAGGATATTTAATCAGTCACGCTTTCTTCAGAAGGAAGCACAGGCAGGAATAGAGGAGTAGAATGATGACAAGCTAGCACAATCGTGGAACTCAGGGAGCTTGGTTTTCTTTTCATTATTTTTAAGTAGGTTATCTGTGACACCGTACTATGCCCTGCAAACCTCTACACCCTAGAGAAGAGTGAGTCACTTTCCTGCCTGACGAGTGTCCCTTGAACGTCTTTAGAGCAATTTTTGTTGATGAGTTCTAAGCCTTCTGCAACAAGTAGGTGCTCAAGGCAATTGCAGAATCTGTCACTACAACCAACCACTCCAGCAGACAGCACTAAACTGAAAAGAAGACTTTCTCTTTTCTCTTCTCCTTTGGGAAGTCTGGAGAAAAGCATTAGGACAGCAATGACTGTGAATTTGGTTAAAAATTAAAATCTACATATTTATTCAAATTTCTACATATTTCATTTCGGTTTTCATCATTCAATAAACATCCTATCCAGATCAACTGTGCCATCCAGAAAGAGTGAATGTGATTGTGGTTGGATGAGATACTCTATTGGTACCTGCACGTCACGTGTCTAGTCACTCTCCAGTAAGCTCAGTACAGCGTTATTAAGGCAGCACTTGAAGTTTCGAACTCATGCCTGTGGATCCAATATCCTCCAAAAGCAACAGAAAGAGACGAAATGTAGTCCTCAAACAAGTCCGTTTGTATTGTTTTACCAGGATAACAAAGGGATAAATAAAAAATGCTGCTTAGCATAACAGGCTACAGTAAGAAGACTGTGCTACCTTAAAATACTGCCCAGATCTCCTAAAAAAAAATAATGGAGTAAATTTGCAATCAGGGAAAGCAATCGATTGCCAGAAAAATAAAGGATTTACTCTAACTACTAAAATAATGATCCTAAATAACCTAGAAGAACATATAACATAAAATAGCAATATAATTGCTATTAAATATATATTTAGTGCAAAATGTTTTCATTTTCAGGGGGCATATATGCAGCTGAAACAGGTAGCCAGTACATCAAAAAAATGTCAACATGACCGTTTTAATATAACATTATAATCATTATGGCTTTTAGAAAAAATGTTTTTTGAGGGTGGGGGTGGGGTAGTGCACTATATGCCCCTGTGGCACAGCCTATGTGTTGGCATTTGTTTTCCTTACATTGCTTTTATACTGTAATTTTACTTGAGTAAAAAGATTAAATTGATACTTCAACTTCTATAAAAGTCTTTAAACCCTAGTATCTATACTTCTACCTGAGTAATGAATGTGAATACTTTTGACACCTTTGCTCTCTCCCTATCACTCTCACATTGCAATGTCCGCTGGCTGATTGGTCCATTCTGACCTGGGATTCCTGCGCTTTCCTCCGAACACGTTGGCTCACCAGTGATGGTGTATCAGCGGTAGTTCAAAAAGAGGTGGTGGCTGCATCACACACATCAGAGGAGGCTTGTGCTTGACTTCAAGCTAATTGACTACTACTACATGTGAAAGGGGATAAAAATGGGCAAAAATGTATATACAGTATATAAAAAATAAGATCAGATCACCAGATCACATACCAAATACACCACCAAGGCAAAACTGGTGGAAGGACACTCGCTCTGCAAAGCTGTTGAAAAAAATGACCAGGATTAAGTGGAAGATAATGGATGGATGGATTGATGGATAACTGCATATTGTAAGAAGCCAGCCTGTTACCAACATACCTGCTAGGCCACCCTCATCCACCAGAGGGAGGTGTGGCACTGCCAGTAATCGGAGGCATTTTACTGTAAGTCGTTTCTCTATACTTTTTACATTTTGCTCTCCTCCTTGAGTTGCCCTCTTGTCTTTCTTTTCTGTAGAACAAAAAATAAACAATCTAGCAGTTCTAAAGCAAATAAATGAGCCGAGAAGAAAGCAATGTGATGAAATAAAACCCATAATATATATAATGAAATACTGTAAGTCTTCAGTTTGCTTGATATTATTTTGAGAAAGAATGCTTTGTGTTTGTCAACTCATGCTAGCCAGTTTCTTCTGGCAGTCATTTGTTCCTTTTTTTCCATTCTGAAGTCCTTCTGAAACACCTGCTGATGGTATTTATTGATGTGTCTGGGATGGCCACTCACACTGCAGATCAGGAGGTATGATGATGTTCTGAGCTCAAACACATCACCATCTTTCCACCCAACCCTATCAGAGACTATACACCTTACCTGCATCCTGTGGGAATCACTCAGCCCTTTGTAGACCTAGGGGGACAACAGAGACAGGAGAGTCAAACACACCTGCAAAGAGAAAGAGACAATAGCATCTAGCATTTTATCTACTAAATATACTTACCAGTAAGATAGAACATGCATGTATAAGGTAAATGTTCTTTTAACACACTGATGAGAGAATTTTACAGTGTATGGAAATTACTTTGGTTAAACTATAGGGAATAATTACATCCTGGCCAGCCCATCACCTACAGCTTTCTACTATTGACTAGGCAAGCTAACCTTGAATATCAAAGCAACATTCAAGACTACAGACAATCTTTTGTACATCCTTCGTTTTGACATGAAGACAAGACCATTGTAAATGAAATCCAAAGGGTGCAGACTCAAGATGTGTGACTAGAGATTAATCTTTTCAGCAAAACAGTCATCACAGGGCAAAGACACCTTTTGGAAAGCTTCCCAAGGTTTAAAGGAAAATAGTAGGTTATCTTGATTATTTTCAGATGACAGAGTGGCTCTCAAAATGTTACATCAAAGACTGCACAACAGCATTGACTGTGTGGCTGTGTTTGTGTACCGTTGGGTGCTTCAGCTTACAGACAACTTTATATGCAAAATCAGTGACCCTCCTTTGCACAGTCTAATTCTGAAAAACAGACAGACAAGTGTTTCAGACTTGACAACGAGATTAAGAATGTTAATATACAGCTCAGACAGTGTGAAGGTCATTGCATAAAGCCAACCTATAGATGGTATCCTTGCTCACTCTTCAGCACAGAACTTCCAAATTACAATTTGCTAAAGAACATGAAAATAAGCCTGCTGAATATTGAGAGGGCATTATTTTATCAGATAATGACAAGATAAATTTGTTCAGCTAAGATGGGGCCAAGCATATTTGCCATGAATCTGGCCAGGACTACCACTACCTCAGGTGTCTGATTAAAAATGCAAGTCAGACACATGCGGATAATAAAAAGAAAGCAAGGCTGAGGTTTAAGGTCAAAACACTAAGCAGTTAGAGAGGGTAGGCCAACAAGGCAGTCAGAGGTCATACACGAGAGGCAGAGATACAATCAAACAATTCCAAAAGGACAAAGCCAAGATCAAGGTTGATAAAATGGGTCATACACAAAAAGAGCAAAAGGATCAAAAGGAGCATTCAGTAAGCACAAGACAAAATGACTGGTGACAATACTTCACGAGGTCTATAAAGTGAGGGGAGTTTAAATAGGTAATGTCAAAGGTGTTGATGATCAATACTCCGGAGAGGTCAACTTTTGGACCCTCCTCTGATTGGTGGATGGTGCGGTATGCTGAGGAGTGGCTGGAACAGCCGGGCCGGCCTCAGGCATGACAATCATCTTTATAAGGACACTGTACATCAGATCAGCACTACTGGAAACTACTATCTAACATGTCCCAGTACTTTTTCAGGGGCAAAAGGGGGACAGGAGCAATTTAGGCTTTCATAGTAATAGGACAAAACTAAATAATCATTTGAATTTAAACAGGTGATGTCAATCAGTCATGATTCTCCAGTTTGTCTGTTTGAGAATCTGCAGTTTGTCAATAGAAGTGTGAGAAAATCTATTTTTCAAACAAGACAATGCAAAACCACATGCTGCACACATTACAAAGACTTGGCTGCTGAAGAAGAGGAAACTGGTACTGGACTGGCCTAAATTGAGTCCTGACCTGTGCATGATAGTGATTTTTAACTGAAAAATGTGATGACAACCCAGTACTCTTTAAAACTTGTTTGCAGGAAGAATGAGACAAATAACATCTGAAATACTTCGTCACTTTATATGCTCAGTACCAAATCACCTTTTAAGTGTTGTGAGAAGCAATGGCAACATTACAACATACCGTAACTTTTATTGGAATGTGTTTAAGGCCTCGAATGCAGGACATTTGGAAACATATTTCATCTTTTTCTTTATACTTTTTGTCATTTATGCAGAACCGTGGAGTGATTTCCTTCAAAATGTAGCATGTTTATAAGAGCATACTCTGAATGACATATTACTGATGTATATCATGACACTGACATTTTGTTTTTCACTGCTTGTCAGTTTTAGTGATATTATGTGCAATATCTCAATTCTATGAGTATGTCTGTCATATAGTGGTGTCAGTGCTCCAAATACATTCGTTTTGAATTATATTTTGATATTTAGGACCTGACAGTTAATTAAAATATGAGCCATTTTCTAAATTTTGCATAAAACTGTTTTTTCATGCCTAGTTCCAATAAAATGCTTCCACAGTGGTAAGACCTATCATTGTGGAAACCATGAATTTGTTCCCACATTTTCCCCACAGTGTGTACATGCGCGC
>BRDA01034840.1:0-11799 GCA_036984385.1 Crenuchus spilurus | reverse complement strand
AGAATGTTTGCTGATTGGCAGGTGTTCAAATACTTATTTGCAGCAGTAACACACAAATAAATTATTAAAAAATCATACATTGTGATTTACGGATTATTTCTTTTAGATTATGTCTCTCACAGTGGACATGCACCTAAGATGAAAATTTCAGACCCCTCCATGATTTCTAAGTGGGAGAACATGCAAGTTCGCAGGGTGTTCAAATACTTATTTTCCTCACTGTATATTCCAAAATACACAACCCTACAATTCCAGTTTTGTGAAAACATTACTTTTGTATGTGTAAGTGTGTGTTAGGGCAGCTTATTTTTGTTATAGTCAAAGGATGTAGTGCATTTTTATTGCCTAACTTACACTGACTTGGTTTGTGTTTGTATGTTCATGTGTGATTATAGATGCCTCAAAATCTTTGTAAATGTGTTTGCATTTATGCATACATACAAATATGGGCTGCCTGAGCAGTTCTGGTTGTGTTCTCAGCAGTTTGCAGTAGTGTGTAAAACACTATTAGCCCTCAGCATTGAGTGGGGCATTCCTGCTCTCAGGTGAAGTATGTACAGTATGTACTGTCATAATGAGCAACCAGTTTTTCACTGATGTTGCATTAGTATTTATATTCGCTCTAGTTCATAAAGCTGATTTATAATAATTCTGAAATATGCATCATTGGTCGCCAAATATACAATATCTATTTGTACTCATCTGCTAATCTGTTTCTTTTAAAATCAAGGGTATTAACAAATGGTTTGTCCTTCTTTGCTGCAGTAACAACTCAATTCTGAGTGGTCTTTATTCCAGATGTTGGTCCATTGCTGTGAGGATTTGATTGCTTTCAGCTATATAAGCATTAGTAAGGTTAGCTACTGATGTTGGGTGATTAGTTCTGGATCAGGAACATCACTACATCTCATCCCAAAGGTATCGGACGAGCTCCATTATGGCATAGAAGTTTTACAGCCCATTGCAATAGGGATTTTATACCCTGACATACAGCATTGGGCATGTACAGCCCAGAGCATCTCATTCTATTAGCAATGCTTTTCTATGGGGATTATGCCAGCTAGAAGTGTGATATTCAATGGCTGTGTCAGTAATAAGAGCAACTTAAATCAATTAATAGAACTAATAGAAGAGGTGTTTGGATGCTTTAAAATATGGAATGCATTACCATCACTACATTGATCATTTTTGACTTTGTGCATATTCATCATTAACCCTTTAATATTCTGCTCATTTGAGTCAATATATCTTATTGAAGAAGGCACTAAACATAACACAATGTAACTGTGGCATCTGTACCAGGTCTCTACTAGGCTAAAAACATCTACAGTACTAGAGGTTACTAGAAATGCAACATTTTCTTGTCTGAAGGCAAAGGCAAACCAGCAATGCCTCATAGCTATACCACAAAGAATAAACTGGGTCAAATGCTGAAAAAGCATTGGTGCTGTTGTATCACCACAGATGAGTGTTAACAAAACACAAAGTTAACAAAATTGTTTTTTTAGTTTACTTTCTCATTTTACCATAAAGTGTAATCTCGTTGTATGTATAAAGCGTAAATAAAAAAACTGTGGGATCTGTTTTTATTTTTGACCCCTTACCACCTCCCCTCCCCCACGGCACTCCAGGGCTGGAGTTTGACACTCCTGATCTAAATTAATTCAACAACATCCTGTTAGTAAAAGAGAATAACAGATTAAAAGGCTGTAATACAGGAACTGCTTTTTGGAGGCTGCATGGAGATGCTCACAATCCTAATCCATGACTTTTTGGTGGGGAATCCTCTAAAGTATCTCTGCTTGGATGTGTTCATCTTAACAAAGCTTTGTGCTCTGCTCTGCTGACTAATTCTTGTGTGTTTTTTTTGGATTTTATCTCAAGCGATCGTGCCAATGAATTTGGGAGCATCAACAATGCGGGCATGTGAATAAGCGATGCCCACGGCACCCCCCGCCCAACCAACTGCCACCCCCTCTCCACCTAGCCACAGTTGTTGCCGTGGAAACATACAAAGAGATTTCTAAGCATGCACCACAAGTTCTGTCACCGTGGCAACCGTTGGCTTTCGTCCAGGTTTTCCGGGTCTGGTTCTGTCCGTTTGGCCAATTGTGCCAAAATGACCACCAACTGTTTTGACTGCTCTATTACAAATAATGACACATGGCTCACGACTGCATTAATGTAATAGTGTAATGTAATACATATTTCTAGTAGCTCAGTAGACTCTGGTTCTTTGTTGCATCTAAAAACTTCAGACATCTTCCGTAAGAGACTTTATCCATTTCATCCATCAGATACATGCTAATGCATGAACCTGGACTGTTTCCTGATCCAACAGTCCAGCTAAAATAACCTGTGTGATGCTGAATTGTGCCCAATACTCACCTGGTTTAATTTCAGGAATACAAAAGCACTCACAGCTCCTGTCAGTAACAAAGAGGATGTATTATTAGAATTTCCAACCCAGCACTCAGCTTTAATTACTCAGAATGACGTCCCACTTGCAGAGTGAAAGGACTGATCATAATATCTCTTTTTTCATAGCAGTGCTTCCTGCTAACTGCTCTTATGACCTGCCATGATTTATTCATCACTTTATTGGTCAGGTACACCTCCACACATAAGGATTTCACATTGATTGGGATTTGTGAATGGATACATGGACAATATAGAATACAAATAGTAAGAAAAGGGCATCACACATACAGTAACACATCAAAAAATTAGAATATTGTGAAAGTTTGTTTCCATAAATTAAAAAAGTTGACATTTTATATTTGTTACACATAAAGTGACATTTCTAGCCTTGTTCTTTTAACTGGTGATCAGTGTGACTTACATCTCATGAAATCAGAAATCCAGAATCTCAGATTAATAGAATATTTAATTTTAAGTAAACTAGTATTCAAACAGTATCAACATTAAAACAAAAATGCTTGAAATGTCACTTTATGTTACTGAATATGAAATATATGTTTACCTTTTTGAATTAAATTATTAAAAACTTTTTCATCAATGCATTTAAGCAAATATGTCACAATGTACTTAATGCAACAACACTGTAAAAATATCTTAGAAAGTGATAACATTTTCTATGCTTAATCCTGATCAGGGTCACAGTTAGTCCCCTACCCCTACACCGGGCACAAGGCAGGGCATTACACATTATCCTAGCAAAGTTCATGACAGGGCGCCAATCCATTGCTGGGTACACACACCTTTTTTTCTTTTTATCTACTTTTTTTTCTTTTATTCCTTTCATCTACTTTATTGGATTCATTGGATAAGCCAAAAGTTCAAACATAATCCACTTCAGCATGTTCACGTCATACATCACTCTGTACTGCATCCAGGTGTAATCTTAGTAGCTCATGTGACAGCATAGATAGCCACCACATTTTAATTTCCCATATGCCTTTTCCAGAATTTAGTCCAGTTCACTGGTGTCTTACTGCAATATCTGTGACATTTTTTTATTTTAAATGCCAAAAGGTTTAAGCACAACAGTGCTCTTTTAGCCATGCTGAACAGTCCTGCTCAGAACAGTTGGTTTGAGTGTCTATTCCTGTTCTTGACAATCCACGATCTTCCAAGAGCTTCCACAGAGATTATATTCAATGAGAATTAAGCTCTGACATCATGGTCTCTGTGCTTAGCTGTACATGACTCTGATTCTGGGTTTCATGGAGTCAACTCCAACTCTCAACTCCACTTAATTTTAACCAATAATGCACAAGCAATAGACTTACATTTACAATTAGCAGGCATTTGGCTCTCATCCATAGCAGCTTTCTGTTTTTGTTGTCAACTCAGAAAAGTACTGTTGCTAGTACAAATACATTAGAGTACAAGTACCCTTAAACTAGAACACCACCAGAGTCGAGAGCCAATCCTGACAGATACAACACAGAGAAATCCAACAGCTAGATAGAAGATATACAGAATTCAGGTGAAAACATATCACAAGTGTGTGCTGAGTACATTTAAGTGCATTTCAAAATGGTGGGTCTTTAGTTGCTGTTTGTACAGCCAGTAGGCAAACAGGACAAAAAAACTTTGATTCTTCCATGTCTTCTGTACATCTTAACGCTCGGGAGTTGGCATATAAAACCGTGAGATTTTATCGTAGAAACAAAATTAAGCAAACCCCAGAAATTTTAAAGGCTCTATTTTTCAAATATATGTAGCTTGAATCAAAATATATTTTAGCTAAATATATTTGTGAGAGGAACTTAAATAAGCAAAGACATTTCTGTGAGAAAGACTCAGACAGCTATGCATATTTTCCTTCCAAAAAATGTGCTCTAGCATTCATATGATAATGACATGGTAATTACAGACATGACATTGGTAGAATAGTGGCCCTAATACATGTGGAATGTGGATGTGAACAAAGACATCTCTCCTCAGGTGATCCTGAACAAGACTTACACTCATCTCATAAATATTCAATCTATGATCCAGTGAATGAGTCAAACACATGTCAAGTCACATTTCTTAAGCTTTACAAATAAAACCACATGCAATTTCTAAAACATTTAATGACCACTGTCTAGCCAACACCTCTGTTCAGTTCAAAGCTTAGCTAGAAATGTTTAGAGTGTGTTTTTCACAATGTATCAACACATCTGAAAACATGGTTTCAGAAAGTTTAAGTTTAGAGCAGATTTAATCAAAATATAGATTTATGACACTCTTACTGTTTTGACACGGTTGTTCTAAATTATTTTTGATGGGTGTAATTTGTGTAAAAGTGCTTGGACACCCAAATGTCTTATGCTGGCATAGCCCATTTCATTAGTATCAGTCCTACCTCTTCAATTCACTTTTGCTGACCAGAAACCTCACCTGAAACTAATAATAAACCTCAAAAGGAAAGTAAGAAAATTACCACACCATTATCACAGTTTGTGCACAAGAACCAAATGTTCTCATTTACATTCAATATTTCTTGACACTTTAACACATGTATTCAGTTACAGCATCTAAAACTTTACTCTGTGTGAAGTTTTAAACTCCAACTGAAGTTAAACTAGACTAAGAGTCTGCTGCTCTACATTTACTAGCTGAACTGAAAACTTCCACTCACCAAAATAAAACAGACAAATGCATGAACTGATCCTCAGAATCATTGGTTTTAGACCTCTTCTGTTAGTAAATACAGGAAAACACTGTACAGTTTAGGTTTTAACTTGTTTTACCAGCTTTATCTCCTGTCTAAGCTCCACATCACTGTGATCTAGCTTTTTCCTATTTCACTCATTTTTTAGAACAGAGGCGAGAGCAAGCTCCTTAAATTTGTTACAAACTTTAACTTAAATAAAAGGGTATCTATCTATCTATCTATCTATCTATCTATCTATCTATCTATCTATCTATCTATCTATCTATCTCAGATTTTTATTAACCCATTTTTTCCTACTGGTTTACACTAAATTCAGCTTCATGCAAACACCAGAAACCAGGAAAAATACATACACTTTCCTCATCTGCATTACCACTCATACTGCCTGTTAATATAGGGAAAGTTTTACAGTCCTGTGTTGTGCTGTTCCAGGCTGAAAAAGTACTCAAACACAAAGTGGTTATCACACAGGTAGTAGTTCTGAACAGCAAATAGTTGTCTGTCCCTCACAAAAACAAAATGGCATAGCATAGTTCTCTATGCGTAGGTGGAGCTTCTCAGATGGTGTGGAATTAGTTATAATGAGTCTACTTTATTGCAGAATAAGGTGAGCTATTACTGAATGTATTACCAATTTTCACATTTTTAGACCTAGTCTGCACATAAACAACTGACTAGGTTATTATGTTTCACAGTTCGTGGGTCAACCTCAGATGCTCAAATGTATGTGCCCAAAGACTGAAAAAATTATTACCCATTATACTATTATATATTATAATCCATTGGAAATGCTTCCAGTGTGTGGACAGTATTCAATTTACATGTTACCAAGTAATTTCTTCTTTTACAGAAGTACCTCTTCCTCTTTTTTATTTTTATTTTTTGGCCATGGCAATGTTTTACTCCCTCCTCAATTGAGAAAATTACAGGCTGAATTGAGTGCAACTCAGCACTCGTCTGATCATTTTATACCCATCTGGACAAAAATCTTTGATCTTTGATTTTGCAGGTCAGTGTCACCTTGTCTTAGAAAAAAAAGAGCACTGTTACTTGCCGTCTTCTAGCATGCCAGAGACTGTCCCTCCTGGGAGAACATTATCTGGGTTCTAGGATCTGGAATACAGCCCACTAGAATCTTACTTTTCCTGCAGTAAATTTACTCCAGTCTGTATTCGATAGTTTTATCACCGAGTACAGTGTTTCATTACAGATGAAACCTGATAAACTAATCCAGTCCAAATAGAGCTTAAGACTGAGTTTTACAGGTGTGGAAAAATATTCCTCCAAATTTCTTTGAAGAACTGAAAGCAAGTCTTCTGGAATAATGGAAGCGGTAATAAAAGTTGAGCGTAGACACACTAAACAATGAAAAATCATATTTATTTTAATAAGTAGAACACAATGGCTAGATCTGGACCAGAAATTAAATAAATTAAGGCTGATCTCTGACTTCAGAATATGACTTGTTCACACACACATGTATATATATATAAAACATGATACATATATACAGACGCATTCCAAAAAATTTGAATATCATGGAAAAGTTGATTAATTTCCATAAATCCATTCAAAAAGTTAAACTTTCAGGGCCCACAATTAAAATTATATCAAGTATTTATTTGTTTATTTTCACATAATTTGGGCTTCCAGCTCCTAAAACCCCACAAAAACAGGATTTGATTTACAACAATTAGAATACTGTGGAGAAATCAGTCCAAATTTTGCAGGGTAAAAATGTTTTAAACTGAGTGTGACACACTAATAATCCACTAAACTAAGGTGTCATTAAATTGCTTCAGTTTGGTTCAATTGTCTCAGTTCGGTTCAATATGGGGAAGACTGCACACATAACAAATATATCAATGCAAAGTCTAGTGGAAGGACAAAATGTGGCAGGAGAAGATGCAGCAGCAAAAGAAAAGACCATTGGCTTCAGCAGATTATCAAAAAGAGAAGATTCAAGAATCTGGCAGAGATCCAGAAAGATTGGAATGAGGCAGAAGTCACAGCTTCAAAAACCACCACATTCAGATGCATCTGGAAGATGGGCTACAACTGTTGGGTTCTTCGGGACAAGCCACTTCTGAACCTGTGCCAACATAGGAAGCGTCTCAACTGGGCCAAGGAGAAGAATGACTGGACCGTTGGCCAGTGGTCCAAGGTTCACTTTTCTGATAAAAGTAAAGTGTGTCTTTCATTTGGGAATCAAGGTCCAAGGGTTTGGAGGAAGACAGGTGAGGAACAGAACCCAAAATGCTTGAGGTCCAGTGTGAAATATCCACAGTCAGTCATGATTTGGGATGCAATGTCTAGTGCAGGTGTTGGTAAACTCTGCTTTCTTAAATCCAAGGTCACTGCAGCAGTCTACCAGAATGTTTTAGAGGACTTCATGATTCCAGGACCTGGCCACTGCCCATGCCGCCAGAAGCACCAAAGCCTGGTTTGATGCCCATGCCATCACAGTGCTTGACTGGCCAGCCAACTCACCGGACCTAAACCCCATAGAGAATATATGGGGTATTCTCATGAGGAAAATGAGGGCCACCAGACCAAACAACAAAGAAGAGCTGACAGCAAGCATCAAGGAAATCTGGGCTTCCATAAATCCCAGGTAATGCCACAGGCTGATTGCCTCAATGCCACATCGCACCTAACCAAGTACTGAAGATTGACATATTGTTTTGAAAATACCATATTTTGACTGATTTGATATGATCCTAATTTCTTTTTTTCTGCAAAAACTCAAGTAGTTTGGGATGATTTCTCCACAGTATTCAAATTTTTTGAAATCCTGTTTTCATGGGTTTTATGAGCTGGAAGCCCAAATTATGTGAAAATAAACAAATAAATACTTGAAATTGTTTAAATTGTGGGCCCTGAATCAATAATCTATGAAAGTTTAACTTTTTGAATGGAATTATGGAAATTAATCAACTTTTCCCTGATATTCTAATTTTTGGAATGGGTCTGTATATATGTATCATGTTTGTTTTTTTACTGTATGAAATGTCTAAAATAGGTGATATTGTTCGTTTTTAACATTTGCTTTATCCTGAACTCAAACAGGGCCTGGATGGACATCAGGCTGTATCTATATATCTTTTTCACATGACCTGATAATGCCTTTGGCCTGAACAAATGAAGACTATTATGGATAAGGTCAGGACAGGCTTGAAGATGGTTGTATAGAGCTATATCAGTGTTGTCTGTGGGAGGTTGATTTTTTCTAGTTCTGAAAGAAAAGCCACAAAAACCGAGCCTTCCTAAAATCTTACTTGAGAGTTTTAAAATTGTGCCATTGGCAGTGTTTTCAGTGTATTGCCAAGTATTTAAAAAGAATTGGAATACATTACAATAGAATTTCTTAATACATATTAGAAATATGTGACTATATATACATACAAATGTACATGAATGTAATTTGGGAAGGGGGGGGCAAGGGGGACCCCTGCACTTTCTCAAAAAACAATTTTGGTCTCTTGCAGTTTTTACAGTCCAAAAATCATGTTATGCTATATTAAATGGAAACAGGTCATGCATTAGGACCAAGTGGAAAATGGCAGCTCAAGCTGAAACCTGTTTCCCTTTAGACCTATTGGCTCTGCAATTTCTTGCTAACTGGCTATTTGTCCAGTTGTCTGTGTTTGGAAGTGTTGGATGAGTTGATTATGTTGAAATGTTAATAATTAACCTTTCTGTGGTCTAGAGTGGTAACTGCTTATTTTTTACTCAAAAATGAGGTATAATTTAAAGCCTATTATTTCTATTGACCATACATTTAAAAAATAAGTAAAATTGGTGGTAATGAGTTGGAGTGAAGTTGACTAAAAAGGTGAAACAGTGAATTGTGTGATAATTTTAGGCTACATGCTTTACAAACAGTCAAACCACAAAGGGAACAGTGAACAATAACAATAGAACAGTTTGAGTTTAAATGTTCCATTTAACAATTTTTTTATATTTAATGATATATTAATAATTAATTAATTGTATTATTTTATTGTTTAATAATAACTATTAATAACTATTATTACTATATTATTAATTTTAACTAATAATTTAAATAACATTATTAGTAATAGTTCTTAAATAATATATTAATATTTATTTATAATTAATAACAATTTAATCTATGTTCATTAAATAATGATTCTAATGATTTTAGTAATTTGTTGATTTTCTCTTAAAGTAAATGTTACTTCATTTATTTGGTTCTATCATACTTTTTTTAATACTTCATTATTAATACCCATTCGTTATCTCTCAGTATAATACTTAACCACTAAGTGCAAAAACTACTTAATAAATATTACCCTAACCCTAACCCTAACCCTAACCCTAACTCTCGTTCTATTCCTTTTTGGAAAATAACAATGAATTATTATTAATAATGGTTAAATAACACATTGAAAGATACTTAACTGATGGTTTATCATGGAATGGCAACTTAAAAATAATATGCTTGAAGAAAAATGAGGGAACATCTTGAAGAGATTAAATTATTGTTACTCATAAATTATTTAATAATGACATTAGTTGATGATTGGGACATTACTTTATCTATTTAATAATGTTTAATATGGGCTTAATTATCATTAATAGATTAATAGGTTTTATGGTATCTTTGCAGTCAGTCAGGAGAACACTTTGCCCTCAACAATACACTAAAAAAATCCACACAAATCCTTCCTTTTGGACAACTAGCTCCAACTCTCAGGTTGTAAATATAGTACATATTTACAACTTAATTTATGAATATCTTTCCCAGAAAAATGTATTAAATATTATTGCAACAAAGACTTTCATTTTGTATAAATATTTAGTGATGGAATTCAGCAAAGCCCAATGCCTTTTATTAGAAGTGAAGAGGTTTTCTGTTCTGTTGCAGGGAAATGCTTTGAAATGATTGTCTGTGATAATTGACCATATGCTACAGAGATTAGATTAAAAAATGTTGACATATTCCTTTAATGAGGACAAATCCTGCTTTTCTTTCCTGAATCTCTGTCTTCATGACTCTGTCCTCTTTATGAGAGGATACAGAAGAAGGTGGTCACTGAAGGCAGTGGTGACAGTACTTTTTCAGTATTGGAGGCCAGGGATGCACAGCAAAGTGTTGTTTGGAGACAGAGATAAGTGACTTCATCCCTCATGAGGGCTTCTTGCTTTAAGCCTCACTGCTGGACATTCCTCTACAGAGGACCAATGTGGATGGGCAGATTCAACATGGGCTTTAACTCATTTGTATTGGTTAACCAGTCAGGCAGACAGGAGTCCCTGATGGCCTTTAAAGAAACTCCTCCGCGGAAGCTTTTATCTGAATATGGGCTGAGCAGATGGTGAGCTACAAATCTAGAGGCTTGGTTTCTCTCAGACAGGGAGTTGGTTTCAGATCTGTGAACACATTTATTGGGAAACAACACAAACGCTAAAGGAATGGCAAAAATTCACATTTACACAATTTTCAACTTACCCTTGATGTGGTTATTCAGTCTAGACGTGTTTGGCATCCAAATTTAGTTTGAAAGCTAATGTTGTAACATACTGGAACTCATTGCTCTCTCAAAGAGTCCAAATTGTTTCAATAAAAATGTCACCAAAACCCAATTAAACCACATCCAGGCCTCATGGTTTAGTTTTCTTTTAGAACATAAACACACTGCACCACATATTCTGCATATACACAGTCATCTAAGAATATTATAACCACCCTGGGTTTGGAATGAACTTGGCCTAGGACATCACAGTTGCAGAGTAACAGGATTTACTGTATAAATAAGTGAGCACACCAGTCAGTTGTAAGAGAGTGAAAAATAATCATCATGGGCAAAGGATGTGATTTGACTGAAGTCTAAGAGGTCATGGTAATATTGTACAGGCAAAGGATGGTAGCATCTTGGAAACCACTACCTTGTGGGATGTTCTAGAGCTGCTGTAGTGAAGGTGAACTCAGAATAAACTTCTCTAACATTGAGTGCCTCTCATAGGCATATGTGAGTGCCCCACAAGCCAGTGACGCCAGAGGGCAACAATGACACTGGCAAGTTGTTTCAAATAATTGGCTTAGTGGTTTGCACGTTTGCCATTCAGTTTTGAGGTCTTGGGTTCGAGTTCCTATCTGAGCTGAGTTTCCATGTTTTCCCTCTGTCTGCGTGACTTTCCTCCAGGGTCTCCAGTTTCCTCCCACAGTCCAAAAACATGGAGATTAGTTAAATTGGCTACTCTAAAATTACCCTGGTGTGTGTATGAATGTGTATGTCTGTGTATGAATGTATGTATGCCCAGATATGGTGGGCACTCTGTCCTGGGTGATCCCCCTAGTGCTCGATGCAGTCCTCCAGGTGGATGGTCGCTTCTGGTTGAGAATACCCTGTGTGCGACTGGCTGCTGCTTCTCACTGGAGTGTGTGCATGTGAAGTGTGTCAATTGTAAAGCGTCCTTGGGTGTCTAGAAAGGTGCTATATAAGTGTAATGTGTATAATTGATGCACCACAGTGGAAAATTTAACCTCTGTAATGAACACAAGAAAGTGTCAGAGATCACAATTGACCAAACACTCTGTACCAAGGGACGCTATTCCCACTGTTAGGTAGATGCTCATAATATTCTGATATGATGATGTACATAAACTACTTCAAGAGGAGAAATATTGATTGGAATTAATGACA
>BRDA01034828.1:0-14297 GCA_036984385.1 Crenuchus spilurus | reverse complement strand
GATTTGTTGACACTGTGAAATTTTGAATCAACATATTTCTCCTGTAAAATGTTACATTTACTCAGATTAAACTTTTGATCCGTCATCTATGTTCTTTTATGAATAAAATATTGACATTTGCCATCTCCACATCATTGCACTCAGTTTTTATTCACAATTTGTTCAGTGTCCCAACTTTTTTGGAATCCGGTTTGTAGAAACCTAAGTCTTTCCTATACTGATAGATCTAACTCAGCATGAAGTTGGATCAATCTATTAAAAAACTATATGTGGAGTCCGTAATTGAACTGTTAACAATGTCTGAAAACACTTGACTTTGGTTAGAGTGAATTAAATTAAAACCAAGTTGTGTGAAGGCACAAAAAAGGGAGAATTGGATGTTTATGTGTGAAAGCAGTTAGCCTGGCCACATCTGAAACAAACAGGCCTTCAGTATCATGCAGATTTAAACCACAAAATTGAGTTGTGGCCTAAAATGTTAGGAAGTATTCTATATAAGAAAAGCTAAGTGACTGATTCATGCTCTGCCCACATTTTTATTACTTTGTACCAATATGGACAAAAAATTCCATTAAATATACAGAGAAGCTAAAGCACTTTGTTTTAAAAAGCCCATATTAGCATGGCAAAGGTAATTAATATTCATTATTATTCATGTCATATAATTTCTTTACCTTATCTAGTAAAATAAACTGTAAGGTTACCACTTTAGAGATACATTGTTTTTCTTGGGACAATGATGATATTTAATTTAGCACATGATGACCACCTATCCTGACACCACTACACCACTGCATAGGTCACTTACTGCGTCATGGATTTGCTTCTCAAAAAAATTGGTGTATTCTAGGGAGGTTTGTTTTTGCAAACTACAAGGACTTTTTGTCCTTTTATAAAGTGCTTTAGAATAAAAACAGCGTGGACGGCTGAAGTGCAGATAAGCAACGTCGAGTCCACAGGAGTGCATGAAAAAAGCCCTCTCTCAGAGCCACAGGCTGAAGTGGAAACACAAAAAACACAATAACACAAGGGCAATGGTCACACAGTTTATTCTGTATCACAGAGGTCTGTGAAGAGATGCACTAACCAAATGGCTTTCCTTTGTTTTTCAATTGTCACCCAGTAGTGGCTTGTTGAAAGTTTAGATATAAGCTTGTACAGTGACTAATTTCAATGATTTGACATGTTGACTGACCTTGTTTTCACACTTATCACAAACTTTCACTTCATTACAGTCTTTTTATAGACTTTTACATGTCATTGGTAGTAATTTTGATGAGTTTAGTCTGTTGAAAGATAATTTAATTATCAGTAATAATAATTACTGACTACATTTGGTAGTCTATACAGATCAGATAATAATGATGATGATGATAGTTTTCCTGATAATTACTATTTTAGATTATTAGATTATTATTATTTTTTTATTATTATTATTATTAAATTTTATTATTATTAGATATTATTATATTAGAACCTGTGTATCTCAATAAGTAAAATGTTGCTGGAAAAGTTGGAACACATACACACACACACACACACACACACACACACACATATATATATATATATATATATATATATATATATATATATATATATATACACAGTGGTGCTTGAAAGTCATATTGGTTTATTTTCCTCAAAAAATAAATGGTCAAGTATAATATTTTTGTCTCATTTGTATATATATATAAATTATCAAGCATCACTATATATATATATATATATATATAAAACTTTACAACAAGCAACTTAGCATGTAAATTTGTACACAAATTCATAGGGTTTGAGGGTTTTACATTCAAAATGTAACCCTGGTTGTTCTGCCTTTTGAAATAAAGAACTATTTTATTCCAAAACCAAGCTCAGACGACCAATTTTTTTCCCCAAAATTTTCCCCTAATGTTAATTTTGTTTGCATTAATGTTGGGTGGCATAGTGGCTTTAAGGTTAGCACATTTGCCCCTCAGCACTGAGGTCTTGGTGTCATGTCCCCATCTCAGTGGAGTTTTGATGTTCTCTGCAGAGGGGTCTTTACAGTCCAAAAACAAGGTGAATCAGGTGAATTAGTGATGGATTGGTGCCCTATCCTGGGCTTTTCTAGGATAATTTGTACTGCCCTGTGCCCAGTGAGGGGGTAGGGGACTAACCGCGACCCTGATCATGATTAAGCGGATAAGATAATGGAAGGATGGATGGATGGATTAATGTTACAAACTAGTTGAGTTATTCTTAAATTATTGAAATGACTAATATCAATGTAAACCTGCCTTCCTTCCAAAAAATGTTAAACAATGTTTATATAACATCACATGTATAAAGTTTTTGCTTTGTATTTTGCACAGCAATCCAAAGTGCAGTACATGTATCTTCCAATAAGTTTCTAGAGTTCTTTTTAGAAGCAGTTACTAATCCAGTATGAATATATTCCCCATATCCACTGCATTAATTAAACTGGGCTGCCTGAAGTTCCCTCCTTCCAAAATATTTCTACTGTTAATTGCTACTGCTAATGTGGATATTCATTATTTGGTGTATAAAGGATGTGTTTAGAAAAAGCAGTTTTTGTTGAGTTGAGATGGACACAAGGGTGTTGTAGAAGCCTGAGGAGCCATACAAACTTAACAGCATTTGCAGTTATATTTAGAGAGAAGTCTGAAAGGTCAGGCAGGCAAGATTTGCACTTAAAAGGATTATGACCTATCACTCAGACCAAATCTAAGTCACAGCTACCCATGGCTAGAAATGCATGGTTGCACATGAGGTCAGGTCTAAGAAACGGACCAAGACGGTTTACTTCTTTTAGTGGAGAAAGCACATGTTTGCCTCAACTATGGATGTGCAGGACTAGCAGTAGCCCAAGCAACAGCACTTTTTCCCTCTTTGGCTGGAATCCAATGATGCTAATCAGGTTTGGCGCTCATTAGCTGCTAGAGGTGGTGTTGGTGGGGACAACAGGAGGCAGCATTCTTGTATCTGGTGATCGCAGTAACTCAGTGCAGTGACAGGAACACTACTGAATAAATGGCACGTCTTTCACACAGAGGTCCTGATTCTCTCAGGTCAGAAAAAGATCTTTCTTGCATGGCAGCCTTTCAGGCTGTCACAGTGTAGCACTCTCCTAATGGTGGATGTAGATATTGTAGTACGTACCTCCAGCTCCTTCACCAGCTCCTTTGTTGTTGTCTTTGGGTTCATTTAATGCTTTCAGACCATAATTCATTCAACTCTGGGACATAACGAGTGTCTCCTTCCCGAATAATGTAGCTTGTGTTGTCCCAGATGTTTTGTATTTGCATTTGCATTTTTTGTACACCTAAGGCAGGACCAGACATGTGGAGGTCCACTTTTTTTTCTGAGATAATGATGAAATGCTTGGATTTTCCCATTGTACAGTACCACATCAAAAATGTGAATATGGTCAAAAAATATTATTGTTTATATAATTTATTTTAAGGTAATCTGTCATATTTTATGTTCAATTACAGTTGAGCTGTTGATCAGTATGACTTATAGCTTGTAAAAATCAGAAGTTCATAATATCCAACTTTTACTTTTTACTTATTACTATTAGTAAACAGTTACTACTCAAAAATTAAAAACATTATAACAACAAAGGCTTGAAATGTGTCACTTTCTGTATAAACAATGTAGAGAATATAACAGTTTACAATTTTTTATTTAATTAAATTAAACACAAATAAACTTCAAATTTTTGCATGAAAGTAATTTTTGGAGATGCACTAGTAAATGTATTGTTATTCCAGTTGTAATTAGTTTTTGGCAGTTGGCCAATCAGAAGCTTCTGTAAGTTATTCCATACTATTTTAAATCCCTCAGAATGTACAGACAGTCAGCTTGGTGTATGTAGATTTTTGGCCCACTGGAAGAATGAATAAGAGCCAAATGCAATCTGTCTGAAATGTGTAAAATGAGTTTTTAGCCTTGGTGTATGTAAATTTTGGCCTCAACTCTACTTTAAACTGTGCTATATTAAGCCACCAGGAGGGAGATTAAAATAATATCAGTGTGAATTCTATGACTTAATCACACTGCTCAGTGCTTATTGTCATATCTGCCAACATTAGGATGTACATTTTTCCACGTTTTTGGCAAAAGGCCTTCCCCTCAATGTCTCTAATAACCCTACATCAGAGCTAGAATAAATACAAGAAAGAGAAAAAAATACTTTTAATTAGTCTTAAATTCACAACTCAAGATAAAAAAAAAAACATGTTTAAAAGTGAACATCTGGTTTATCTGTTTTGGCAAAAGGAGCAGGGTGGAAGGAACACATAACGAATCATGTAGTAAACTTAAAAGTGTTACACAAACCAAAATATGTTTTAGATTTTAGATTCTTCAAAGAAGACACACAACTGATGTCTCAAACACATTAAGAGGCAATAAATGCAAGTCATGAACTCCTGATAAGACACAGCTGATAACTGAAAGCCATTCCAGGTGACTACCTCATAAAGCTGACTGAGAAAATGCCAAGAAAGCTGGCATCTAAGCAAGATGTGCCTACTGTGAAGAATGTAAAATAAACATATTCTGGTTTCTTTAACACTTTTTTGTTTAATAAATAATTACATATGTATTTCTTCATAGTTTGGATGACTTTAGTATTAATCTACAATGCAGACAATTTTTTAAATAATGAAAAAACACTGAATGTTCAGAAGGTGTCCAAATGTTTGACTGGCGCTGTATTCAAAACCAGTGTTACATTTTACAGTTTGTTTGCTCCACATTACTTTCTGGACACATTAATGAAGGTGAACCAAGACACTGCTGGTCATGCATTTCAACATGCATCTCCAAAATAGTAACTTTTCAAGAGACATTTTACACCATGTCTATTATTTCCATCTGTCTACATGTTCACTCAAATTATGGAGAAAATAAAAATGGCAAGTTGGCTGGTAATAAAGATACATACAGATACAGATATACTTTATTGATCCCTTGCGGGAAATTTGGTCCCAGCCTCTGCTGGCAGGGCAGCCATTTACACAGCGCCAACCTTAATACATGGTGTATTTCTATCATGCAGCATAAAGCAACACAGTCAAGTCTGCTTTTATAACTATTACTTGTCAGCTGTACCATGTAAATCACTGGTGAGATCTTTATATGTTTATTTCACTCCTAGAAAATGATGAAACACTAGTAAATTTAAATTAACCTTTACTTCCTGCTTAGCTCTGTTGAATGTAAATACCATCTGTGTATTTACTTGTTCTAATATGAACTATTATTTATAAAAGACCCATTGATTTGCTAGACAGTCCATGCATAGCACTCTAGTACTATTTTTAGGAATTTCATTAACAGTGTCATTACACCCTTTTAAACATGCCTATATCTGTTGTATGTCTTGTATCTGTTGCATGTAAGCATATGTGTTGGATATAATAGCCACAAGGCTTCACTTGTTCAGTAGATATACTGCTAATACATTGTTGATACAGTGTAATCTCTGGTGGAAAGTAACAAAGTACTATTGTCTGTATACACTTTTCCATTCTGAATACATTTAAATGCTTGAGAACTCCATAAAGTGATGTAGATTGGATAGATATTTTGGTTGGTAGGTGTTTGGGATACAATAAACTTTAGTCTACAATATATTTTATCCCACAATAACAATTATTTAGCATTTCTACGCATATTAATTAAACACCTGTAGTTTAATAATCGGATTTCTTTTCATACTGTGTCTCATTCCTCTCTTCTACAGTCTGTGTTCCTTGCTGACATGTCGTAGTCAGTCTTTTTCAGTTTCAGGTCTGTCACATGCTCCATGTGAACCCGCTCTCATCTGTGAAGAGAACGGGGCACCGATGGCAGACCTGCCAATTCTGGTTATCTCTGGCGAATGCCAATCGAGCTGTATGGTGCTGGGCTGTGAGCACAGGTCCTGTTAGAGGAAATCGAGCTCTCATGTCAGCCTCATGGAGGCGGTTTCTGACAGTTTGGTCAGAAACCTGCACACCATTAGGCCGCTGAAGGTCATTTTGTAGGACTCTGGAAGTGCTCCTACTGTTCTTCTTCACACAAAGGAGTAGATACCAGTCCTGCTGCTAGGTGTAGTCCCTGTCTGGTTCTCCTAGTGAAACGACCTGTGTCCTGGTATCTCCATGCTCTTGAAACTAGGCTGACAGCAAACCTTGCAATAGCACGTATGTTGCATCCTTGTGCAGACTGTACAATGTCCTACAGTGCAGTTTCCAGGACTATACTATCATAATTACAGACTAAATGTAGAAAATATTTGTAACATCTGGCTTTAATGGGAGGGAAACGGGATGTTAAATACAAATTTCCTTGATTACAGCCAGCTTACCTTTACTGTTCCAAATGTAAAATGTCCTGCTTCTTGAGAGTACAAGTTTGTAACTCATCAAAAACAACAATAACAAAAAAAAAAAAACCCAGCATGTTCACCCTGTCACCTACCACAGCCAATAATGCACTAGGTGAGGAGCTCCTAGTGATGCTGATGTTTTACAGTTAATGGGATGGAGAGGTTTCAGAAAGTCTGACATTCTTACACTGGCGTTAGTCTGACCACATTCCAGTGCTGATGCAGAGTGAATATTTCCAATGGTGGAATTCAACAAAACAAAAACTAGAAACTGGTTCTGAAGGGAACACTGACACCTCTAATGACAATTAAAGTACCAGACTTTGAGCCATCCTTCAAGTGGGAGCCCAATCAGTGATGCAAAATCAGGCACCAGCACTCTGTTAAATTTTCTTGATTGTGTGTTTAAGAATTTTAGTGAGTTTTGACAGTCTATCTAAAAAAATATGAATGGAACTTGCCAATGCATTTATAAAGTGAAACCTCCTGCCTCATCCCTTTCTCAGTCCTGTTGCCATGTGCTGTTTTGTTTACATTCTGCCATGTCTGTCATGTCTCTGCCACGTCACAATCTAGACATGACCCCATAGCCCTATTCCCCAATCTCTGTTCTGATTAAGCTTAGTTTAACCCCCTGGAGTCTGAGGGTTTTCAGACACTCTGATGTAGTCTGATATGGCTTCACTTTTTACAAATTACACTCATCTAAAATTATTTTTCAGGCTTTTGTTCAACACAAACTCAGCAACAACAGTGTGAAAACAGTAAGAGTGTCATAAATCTATATTCTGATTTAATCTGCTCTAAACTTAGACTTTCCAAAAACCCATTTTCATGTATTTTCATGATGTGCTATATTGTGAGAAAACACTCTAAACTCATTTCTAGCCAAGACTTTTAAGCTCAGAACTGAATAAACAGAGGTGTTGGGACACACTGGTTATTACAGGTTTTAGAAATTGTATGTGGTTTTATTTCTAAAGCTTAACTAATTTGAACTGATGTGTTTCACTCATTCAGTGGTTCCTAGATTGAATATTGAGCTCCTTGTTCAGATGCAGCTATCTTTGTTTTCATACATTCCATGGTCAATTCACCTATGGAATGTCCAGAATTACCATGTCATTATCTTATGAATGACAGGAAAAAATGTGCAGCTGTCTGACTCACTCTGAAAAATGTGTATTTGCTTATTTAAGCTCCTCTCACAAGTATCTACAAATATATATTTCAATTCAAGCTATACATAGTTGAAAGAGAGCTCACAGAGTAATGTAAGTGTTTTAAGTAAGTAATTTTGTTAACATGCCACCGGCGGGACTCTGAGAGGGTTAAAAGTTCCCTTGCATCTCACAGTATTCGTCAACACTAATGCTTTGTTATCATGCTCATTTCTTTATAATACCAAAGTCACAGTTTTGTTTGATTCATAGCTTCAGTTTCAAGTTTTGTAAACGTCCTCCACCCTCTTTGACACATAAATACTGTTCAAATGTTTTGTCATCTCAGTAAATATAAAGGAACATTGTACACTTCTTGTGTTTAATGTTTTTTGATGGAAAAATAAGTAAAACAATTTCTAATGAAATCACCCTACCATAAATCCACCCCCTGAACTAGCTTTACTGCTCAGTGAACCCAGCTATCCTTCAGCATTGGACCTTCTCTCTGTGAATGTTAACTTAAAAATCAAAATTATTTCTCTCACTTGAGTAATTTTCATTATTTACACATCACTTGATTTCATATTAGAGCTACAGTAGCAGTACTCTTATATGAGACTGTTTTTTCCAACTTGCCCTGCACCTGGATTTCTGTAGAGCTGCTCTGAGACATTGTTCACAAAATTGAACTGAGTTTGATTGAATTGCCAACAGAAAACAACACAATAACATATAAATCTAGAGTTATTGCTATCGTTTTGCTGTATTACTAATTTGTGATTACATAATTAATGGCATAATTAATTTTGTTCAGTTTACATTCATTACTAGCAGTTTTGAATCAAAATGTTTTAAACACACCAAAATATGGGGTACAATACGATACATACAACATATCAAATTTAGTTCATAATAATTACTTCAACTTTAAAATGACTGAACTGGCTATATTTTGTTATTCAGGTTCGTTAAACATGAAATAGCAAGTTAAGAGAATAATAATGTGTTGTACATTCTGTTACCCTATTGAAATTTGGTTCAATTTTAAGGCAGTCACTGTGCACAAATATGGTATTGATTAAACATTTACAACTCAATGTTCTGAGTTTGAATTTCTCCACTCAATGAACTACAAAAGAGAAATAATTAAACAACATGTTAGAAGAGGCCTTCACGATATACCTAACCACTGGGGACCTTAGTTAATATATCAGCCATGCGTCTAAATATTGGTCTGGAAATCTAACACATACTGTTCAATGTATGTACTCATTTCTGGGCTGCACATATGAATTATTCCAGCATATCTGTTTATGTTGCCATTCCAGTGCTTCCATATTACAGAAGTGATCGAATAAATCCTATTCTCAGGTCACCAACTCCATTAAGAGGAGCATTTAACTATTTTAAACTTGATTGGAATGCACAGGAAGGTTAATTAGGTTGCCAGTTCCAATTACATGTCTTTTAATAAACATAGATTCCTGAGGCAGGAAAGATTTCTTCCAAAATACTATTAGTATTTCCAAGTGGTGCAGCACTTAGCATCTTTTAACCTATTTACTGAATTTATTTTTGCCTACCTCCTGCCAACTGGCTGCAAGAACCATTCCAGCAGATTTAGAAAAGATGTTGCTAGTTGATTTGTTGATTACGGCTTGGCTGATGCAAGAAGACATTTCCTTGACATGAAGGTATAATTTTCACTTAGTGTATTTGCAATTCACTGCAATAAATCATATTATAAATATAAATAAATGTAGAAATTAATGCCTTCAGCACATTCAAAAGTTGTGACAGGGGCATGTTTACCACTGGATCACCTGTTTCTTTTCATTACTTAATACTGTTTTATGTTTTAAATGTTTAAAATTAAAGATACTAAATGTTGCAGTTTTGTAAGTGGAATATTTGTCCATTCGTGTTGTATACAAGACTTGAGCTGCTGAACAATCCATGGTCACTGCTGTCTGACTCTCTTCTTCATGATGCTACATATATTTTCAAACGGAGACAGATCTGGACTGCAGGCAGGCCAGTCAAGCACACATATTCTATGTCGATGAAGCCTCGCTGCTGTAACTTGAGTAGAATAAGGCCTGGCATTGTCCTGCTGAGTTCCTGGGAAAAGACATCATCTTGACAGTAGCATCTGTCTCTCTAAAACATCTATCTATCTATCTATCTATCTATCTATCTATCTATCTATCTATCTATCTATCTATCTATCTATCTATCTATCTATCTATCTAGCAGCTCATGAAAGTCGCATCTATCTATCTATCTATCTATCTATCTATCTATCTATCTATCTATCTATCTATCTATCTATCTATCTATCTATCTATCTAGCTAGCTAGTTAGCTAGCTAGCAGCTCACGAAAGTCAGAAACCCAGAATATCTGATTAGAAAATTTTGAGGTAATTTTGATTAAATTACTATTCAAACAGTATCATTCAAACAAAAAAGGACTTGAAACATGTCACTTTACATGCAATGAACATAAAACATATCACACTTTACCCATTTGAATTTAATTATGAACATAAACAAACTATTTCATGGGTATTTTAATTTTTCAGAGATGCACGACTATTTTGTTGCAGTTTTGTAAACAACACAGCAGGGGTATTTTGTTGATACTATATAAAATTAAATGTTGAACAGAATAGAATGGTCCCTCAATGCTATTTGGCCAACACTGGCTAATTCAACTGAGCTCTCCAAACAAACATGTTGAGCCAGGTCTGGTAATTGATGTAGAATGACCACTTGTCATGTTGAGGTTGCTAATGAGGTCTGCTGCCTACATGAGGTTAACAAAAACCAGTAACAACTGACAACAATATTATGAAGTGCCACATTTCAGAGGAACTTCTGCTGTCACTTTCAGCTTCCAAACTGTGTTTGAACAATTACACTAAGGATTTTTGTTTTCTCCCTGCTGAGTTGTTGCCAGCTGTAATGTAGTAGTCACTGAGTTCTAGCATGACAGCACCATCAGTCTCAAAGAGGGAAGTTTCACATGTCATATCAAGTCTGTCATCACATTTTCCAAACTGCTGTTCTTGCAAGGTTGTGGTGATCCATGGAGAGGAAAATTATTTGCTGTTTTTATTTGGCCTGTCACATGATCAAACAAGCAAACACTTTTGACCCCACAACATATACCCAGTTAACCATTTTTGGTGAGTAGAACATTGTCTGAGTGTTCAAATTTGGTTCTTAAAGCATTAAATCTGTCATGTTTTTAATGTAAAAACATCATTTTTATTTTTTTATTTAGTAAAAATTACTAAAAAGTGTTTAAACCTCTGGAGTCTGCGCTTCCGGTGGTGGCATATTAACAAAAGTCTACAAATAGACTTCTATAACTTTGTGAGATTTTATCCTTGAAACAAAATGAAACACACCCCAGAAAACTTAAAAGTTCTACTTTTCAAGAATATGACACAAGCAGTCATTCATGTGATAATAATATGGTAATTTCAGACATGCCATTGGTGGATTATCTGCCGTGGAATGTGTGGAATGTGAATCTAAACAAAGAGCTCTCACCTTGAGTGTTCACACCTATTTCATAAATATTTAATCTAGGAACCACTAAATGAGTGAAACACGTGTAAACTCACTTTTGTTAAGCTTTAGAAAAAAACACATACAATTTCTAAAAACTGTAATGAGCAGTGTGTAGCCAACACCTCTGTTTATTCAGTTCTGAGCTCAAAAGTCTTGGCTAGAAATATTGAGAGCGTTTTTTTCACAATATATCAGAACATCTGAAAACAGGTTTTGGGAAAGTCTAAGTTTAGAGCAGATTTTATCTAAATATAGATTTATGACACTTTTACTGTTTTATCACTGTTATTGCTGAGTTTGTGTTGAACAAAAGTCTGTGTAACACTTTGGAAAAAAAATTTAGATGGCTGTGATTTGTGGAAAAAGTCAAGGCATGTCAGACTACATCAGAATGTCTAAAAAACCCTCAAACTCCAGGGGGTTAAAGGCTCCTACCATTGGCAATCATTGCATTAATGGCTCTTAGGATGGAGCTCAAAAGGGTTATGTTTGATGGTCCACTCAGTCAAAACCAACTAATAACAGGCCCAGAATATCTTATGTAATCTCAACAGTAGCAGCTTCTCAAAGTACTGTGAAACCCAGCATGCTCTTTTGGGAATAAAAATCAGTCCTGCTGTGCTAAAAAGTCTTGCACATTCACCAAAGACGAATTCGTTGACCCAGCCAGATCAAATAATTCTTTTAAATAAGATGCATGTGTGTCGTTTTCTAGATGCTGGCTCAACACAATGTCTGTTTTTGGACTCCCCTTTAGTTTACCTGCATGGTCTCTGCTGGAGGCCTGTTAGCCAGGAAAGTAGCCAAACACAAGTTGCACATATCATGTGCCTGAATATAATTACCTGATTAAAAATATGTAAATGAAGTAGATAAAGAAAACAAGCGGAAAATAAAAAATTGTGTAAATATGATTTAAGGGCAATATTTGAGCACAGGCTTTGTTCAATATGTATTTTATAAGAATAATCTGTTAAATGTTAACTGCAGATGTAAGTTTTGTTACAAGCTTTAAATGCTCTATAATATAATTTATATTCTGCTCTTTGTAACCCAAGCTATGTGTGCCAGACAAAAGTCATCCAATTTGTTGAAATTCATCCAGTTTTTGACTTTCATTAACTATACTTATATTCAGCTGTTAAAGCTGTCTGGAAAATGGCTTAACGTTTTGGGTCAAAGCATCTCCAAAAAAGACCAGTTTTGTGAACCAGGGACAGGCTCATGAGTGCCCAAGACTCATTAATGCATGTGGGGTGTGAAGGTTAGCTCCTCTGGTCTTATCCCACAGAAAAGCTACAGTAGCACAAACTGCTGAAAAAGTTATTGCTGGCTATGATAGAAAGTACACAGCATGCTGTGTATGGGGCTGAGTAGTTATCGACCAGCCAAAGTATCTCTGCTGATCCCTGTCCACTTCCAAAAGCAAAAGCAGTGGTGCAATGGAAGAAGGTGGTTTAGTCTAATAAAATACATTGTCTTTTACACAGGTAAAGCCAGGTTGATGTGCATCACTTACTTGGGGTAAAGATGGCACCAAAATGTGCGATGGGAAGAAGGGTAGGCAGGAGAGACAGTGTACGCAATATTGTGTTGTAAAACCTTGGGTTCTGGCATTCATGTACAAGTCCATCTCCAAAAATTTAAATATTGTAAAAAAAGAAAAAAAAAAAAAAAAAAAAGTTCATTTGTGCTTATAATTTACTTCAAAAAGATAAACAGTGATGTTTTTTTTAAATGTTGCAGTAGAAGTTACTTTGATACATACTACCTAGACCAAGTATATCCCTTCATAACAATGGTATTCCCAAATGGAAGTGTAGCCTCTTTCAGCAGGATAATGCACCCTACCACACAGCTAAACGGTTCAGGAATTGTTTCAGGAAGATGAGTTCTATGTCTCCAAATTCCCCATATCTCAGTCTGTTGTGATCTCAACCAGATGTGTTGAAAAAGCAAGTCCAAGCTATGATGGCTTCACCATATGACTTACAGTGGTGCTTGAAGGTTTGCGAACCCTTTATCAATCAATTAATCAATCAAATTTTATTTATAAAGCGCTTTTTACAACTGATGTCACAAAGGAGCTTTACAGGGTTAGTAATAACAGACATCAAATCATTAATCCCTAATCCTTGGTGATCAAGCCAACGGCAACAGTGGCAAGGAAAAACACCCTCAGAGCTGGAGGAAGAAACCTTGGGAGGAACCAGACTCAAATGGGGGACCCATCCTCCTCTGGTCTGCAAATTCTAAGTTCATGATAAATCATAATCATATGATCTTGTTGTAATGTTCAGGTGAACTGATATGGTGACAGTAGTGGGACAGGAATGATGATGATAGTGGTAGCAATGATAATGGCCAGAAAGTCCATTTGAACTCCAATGTGGGCAGTAGAGTAGGGTATCTGGAGCAGGCCACAGTAGTTGGTCGTTGGTGGGCATCTGATCCAGGGAAGCATCATGGAGAGAATAGTAATCAGCCTTCCATCAACCTTGGACTGGATCGGTGGGCAATCACTCACTCGGAAAGAGACAAAAATGGAATTAGTTCTGTTTGGATTTATAGAGCACAATAATTATGAGACATATCAGAATGTGGCTATTGACTCCGGCAGAACTATCTAGAACAGCCTACCTAAAAGGAGAGAGCCAGAAGGTAAACAGGCATGGGAGCTCCCCGAGACACTGGCATCCCTCTGCTCACCATCAACAAACCTGAGTGAACGCGTGAGCAGCGGTATGACAGCCCCAGCATCTCAGTCCACTATAAATCCCTACGCCAGTGCACCCCTGGACCTACAACCTTTCTATAATGTAAAGTATTAATTACCAAAAGCTAAACTAAACATATGTTTTCAGCCTAGTCTTAAAGGTTGAGACTGTAACTGAGTCCCAAATATTGTCTGTGAGGTTATTCCAAAGATGAGGGGCCATATAAGAGAAGGCTCTTCCCCCTGCTGATGATTTCTGAATTCTGGGAACTATCAAGAAGCCATCACCCTGTGATCTAAGTAAACGAGATGATTCATAATAGGAAATAAGGTCTTGTAAATATTCAGGGGCAAGACCATGTAGCGGTTTATACGTCAATAAAAGAATTTTATATTCGATTCGGTATTTAACTGGAAGCCAGTGTAGTGCTGATAAAACTGGGCTAATATGGTCAAATTTTC
>BRDA01034826.1:0-14002 GCA_036984385.1 Crenuchus spilurus | reverse complement strand
TTGAATAATAAACTTTTTAAGACAGTAAAATGTTTATATAAACATGTGGACCCTTTAGAACTTTCTAGATTTCAGCATAAAATCTAAAACTTGTCTCAAAAGTCCTAAAAGTAGATAAAGAGAACCAAATCAAACAGATGAGACAAACTATGAATTTTGGTCATTTATTTATTGAGGAAAATGATCCAGTATAAAATGTCTGTGAGAGGCAAAAGTATGTAAAGTATCTGTTGTGACCCCAGTACTGCAATAACAAAACTTTTACATTAATGATGATCAGTTCTGCACATCAGCTTGAAGGAATCCATCAACTACTTCAGGTCCTTCCACAACATTTCTGTCAGGATTTTGACTTGGGTGTATAAAAAAGATGACGTTTATTCTTCTTTAACCATTTTTTGGTAGAACTATTTGTGTCTTGTTGCATGACCCACATTTTTCTGAGACTTAGCTCACAGACAAATGTCCTGACTTTATCCTTTAGAATTTGATGATACAATTTTGAATTCATTGTTTAATTTGCTGTCCTGGCTCAGATGCAACAAAACTAATCCTAAAAACCCAAGCTATGATACTACCACCATCATGTTTCACAGACGGGATGAGATTTTTATTATGGAATGCAGTGTTTTCTTTTCTCCAAACATAAATTTTTTTAATTTAAACTAAAACATCTATTTTGGTCTGCAAAACGTTCAAATAGCCTTCTGACTTGTCCGTATGATCTTTAGCAAACTGTAGATGGGCGTTAATGTTCTTTTTGGAGAGCAGCAGCTTTCTCCTGGCAACCCTGCCATGCACCATGTTGTTCAGTGTTCTAATGATGGTGGACTAATGAGATTACCTTGAGTTCCTTTGTGACCTTGTCTACTATTACACACCTTGCTCTTGGAGTTATCTTTGTTGGTTGACCACTCCTGGGGAGGGTAACAATGGTCTTGAATTTCCTCCATTTGTACCCAAATTGTCTGGGTGTGGATTGGTGGAGTCCGAACTGTTTAGAAATGGTTTTATAACCTCTTCCAGGCTGATGAGCATCAACAGCTCTTCTTCTGAGGTTCTCAGAAATCTCCTTTTTTGTGCCATGATACACTTTATCATGTTCTTTAAATAAAACAGAGCACCCACTCACAACTGATTGTCATCTGATTTACTGACAACACCTGACTCAATTACCACCTTCAAATGATCTGGTAATCCTAAAGATTCACATACTTCAAATCACAGACATGTAATATTGAATCATTTTCTTTAATAAATGCAAATTCAAAAATTTATGCGGAAATGTAGATTTTTTTTGTATTATTTTAGGATTTCAAGCAGCACTGTTTGATGTGAGATCATTTATTATTTCATTATCACACTGGTCATGAAGAGATCTTAAAACAATGTATAAATTATGATAAACTTGACTTTATAGGTTACAAATCTTAAAAATAACATAAAATAGCAAAATGTGTATAATATGCTTGGGCTGATAGACAGTGCCATTGTACTTCCTTGATAGCCAGGTGTTTAGATTTTTCCCTCCTGTGTACTGTCATTTTTATCTTTAGACACTTTACGTTCACTTTCTTCATTTGTTCTTGGGAATGGTAAACGTCCTCTTAAAGCTGCTTGTAAACTTGCACATTTTTACTGTAATGCTGGCTTGTCTATGTCATTTATTTTCACTAAAGAGTGCTTTTCAGTGAAGAAGTAATGTGATGGTCACATTGTAAATGCTAACAGGCTAGCTTGCTAACTTCTCAGCATATATACTGTATTACTAAAAAATAAAAATAAAAATTGTGTTAAAATGAAGTGTTCAACACATATTGAATATTTCAGAAACTTGTGGTAAATCCTAATTTTTACCATTTTGTTTTTAGCTGCGACCTCCCTTAACAACCACCACCAATGTCATCATCCATTGCAGTGTTTTCCTGTAGTCATTATTATATAACAATTAGGTGGTTAGGTTGATATCACCCAAACGTAGTGTATAATAATGTTCTTTGTACAGAGTGTCACTTCTTTTCTGAGTAACTTTAATATTAATGAAGACCTGGTGATGAAATTTGGATTAAATGTAATGAAATAATGTCCCATGCTGTGTCCACCAGGATAACTGAGGAAGTTTCATGTTTCTGCAGTGGCAGGCAACCAATGGAGATGACTGGATGGGCACCGGCCTCCACTCCAACACCCGTCTACCTGTACTGTAATCATACATGTCAGTCTTTTTCACACAGACTGAGGTTTATTTAACCAAAATTTCATCACCAGATCTTCATTAGTATTAAAGTTATTCACAGTAAAGAAGCAAACGAGACACCCTGTGTTTTATTTTGTGCTCTAAACATTTGGTTTCTTTTCCTCCCTTTATAAATGGCTGGGGACTAATTCTGCTTTCTCCTTGAAAACACAATTCAATCCACCCTCTTAACTCTTAATGACATGTCATGAGTGAAGTATGAGATTATTTACCTAATGTTGCCAGTAACAGTGCACAAAATGAGCCTGTGGGGTAAAATATAAGCTCTGTTCTTTCTTTTTCTGGTGAATTGTTTCCCCTGTTGTATTACAGTGTTTGCCGGCAGTAAAGGCCGAGCTCAAGCTGCTGTGTGGCTGACCCCCATGAGCTAGTCTGTGAGATTTTTCTTTCTGGAAGAGAGAGAGAAAGATTGTTGTTACCTTGAGCTGTGTCCCATTGGGAGAACTTGTGACTCATCTCTCCCTCTCTCTCTCTCTCTCTCTCTCTCTCTCTCCCTCTCTCTCTCTTGCTCGTTAAGTCAGGCTGGGTCTCTGAGAGTTCCGTTGCCAAGCTGTAAAAATGCCGTCACGTAGCAACGCAGATGAACGTCTCAAAATCAGATGTGACTGATGCACACAAACAGGATCTAAATGATACTTTAAGGGCCCCAGATTTTAAAACTTCATCTTGCTACATGGAACTGACATCAAACACTGTTGTGCCGTCCTTCAAATGCAAATCCCACATAAACAAACTATCTATTCCACAATTCTAGGACTATTTAATAGTCTTGACCCCGCCCCCAAAATTTACATTCACCAGCCTCATGTCCACCATTACAGTTTAACTTGTCTGCATGATTTCATTCCAGCAAAGCAGGAGCAGCTTATTTGGAATAAAAACCTGCAGTCACACCGGCCGCTGCAAATAAGATTGAACATACCACCTTTTCAAGCCATAACAGCTTTTGTTTTCACTGACCTCCTCTCTCAGACACTTCTCTTCCATGCTATGCACTTCTCTCTCCTCTTCATGTTTTCCCACAACTCTTCACTTGTTTCTGGAAAATCTGTTTCATTTCACACTTGTGTTCTTGCTCCTAAACAGGACCAAAAATTGAAACAAGAACAAAAAACAAACAAAAAAGGGTAAATACAGCACTGTGTCAACAATAAGAAAAATCAATTAGTATATAGAAATGAGACTTTCCATGTAAGCTGGAAGCTTGGCTGCAAACTAGGCAATCAGAACAGAGCAAATGTATTAATGAGCTCACCATAAAAGGCAAAAAACTTGTTTCAGAAAGACGCAAAATCATAGCATTGTACATGGGCGTGTAAAACAATTTGGACATTTTCATCTCGAAGAAAGTCACACAGCATCTATGAAGACATCTGAGTACAGATTTAAAGTAAAAGAATGAGCTGAAACAGTGCACTCTAGGCCCACTTTGAAGTGATAGTGTTTGCTTCTTTAGTTTTGCATTGAAGTTATGAGGCTAATTACATAAAATATGCTAAATTAAATAAACTCATGAATGTTTGTTGTGGTATATACATTTGTTGAGACTGTCATAAAATATTTCAGGGTTTCAAACCCTTGGCTATGTGCCCAGCCACATTAGCTATTGTAACACAAGTACACTTAAGATGCAAACAATGGACATCAAACATCTTGGTTGATGAGCTTCATTTGGGGTAAGGGAAATTCTACTCATTTTCACCAAACCGTCGCTTTAACAGTGGGATGCCAAACAGTCCACTTTTTATGGGGACAGTTTCTGTTTTTGGTTGCACGTCCATGGCTGTCAATTAAAAACACTAAAACGTTTCAAGAAAGACCATGTAACAAAGCAGATGGGCAGTTGGGCCAACTGCTTCTATCTATTATCTTCTACTACTTTCTCGCCTAATTTTAGGGAACTCTACAAGCTAGTAATTGCTAGCAAGTCCACACCAAAACTAACTTTTCAGAAATGAGATAACTCAGGGACTAAAAATAAGGGTGGAGTTGTACTTGAATTGTATGGGTGTGCAGTTTACCTGAATATGGGCTACCATCAAATCTCCAGAACACAGGAAACTGGACCTTAACCCATTTTAATTGTATAGATATAAACACTGGCTCTTTAATTGACATTGAGAACTGGATGTTGTCTTAAGTAATAAGTGTACAGAGCAAGAGACTAATTTGAGCACAGCTGTTAGGATTTATCAAACTGAAGTCCTGGGGGGCTGGAGAGTTTGGTGTTTTCTCTGCCCTAAAGCACCCGATTCAACTTGTCAGCTCATTAACGAGCCCATCAAGAGTTGAATCAGGTGTGCAAGAGCAAGAAGAACACCAAACAGCAGGTGTGGGGCTTGTGAAAAGCCTGCTTTACAGTTTCTGAGGCAAACTAAGGGCATAATCTAAAGGCCTCTGTAAAGAGACGAGTGTTTTACTGTGCACAGTCAGCACAAGAGGCCACAGCATTAGCATGAATTAGATATTATGGCTCTCTCCTACAGTGCCACAAGCAGACTGTAGATCCATTTAAATTTTTTAATATTTTACCTCATAGAGGAGCCATTGTTGAAGACAGAAAGAATCTGAGCTATAAGGATCTAGTCTAAAATATAGGCTGCCACTAATGACTATCAATTAATCTGTGGGCTTATCAGTCAATTAATGTAAACAATTAATTTTTCTCAAAAAATCTAATTGGTTCTCTCATTTAAGCAAGATTTATTTTGACAAGAAATCTGTTGTGCTTGTGACCTTCTGTACACAGAGAAATGTGCCGCAATAATACAGAATAGGTGAGGACCAGGTCTTTAACAAAGCTCTTTACAAACATCTCTGACTCCACTGCAGCCGCCATGTTTTTAAGACTGTCACCCAATGACTGAAGCCAGAAACCTCTGACATGCAAGCAAGCAGGGCTGAGGAAAAGCATTTGAATGGAAGTGTTGTGGAAATAAAAAGGAGCATTATTTATTTTGTAACTGTCTCTACTGCCTACAGAAGGCTTTATACAAGATTTTGGAGCATTGCTGTGAGGATTTGATTGCATTCAGCCCGAGTGTTCAGTGAGGTCAAGATCATCAGAACTCATCCCAAAAATACTGGATGGAGTAGAGAACACAGTTCCACTGCTCCACAGCTCAGTTCTATATACCCCTTTAACCCACACCTGGCATTAGACGTGGTGCCAATAGATTCATGTTTAGTTCTATTCTATTGGCAGTACTTCTCTACAGGGACTAGACAAACTGTGTACATCTGTGCCAGCAGTGAGTGCAACTTCTGTAAGGAAACTTTAGGGTGTTGGTTTGTTTTTTACATATTTGTCTACATTTTTGTCTGTTTATCTTTGTTGGGGACTTTTTAAAATGTGTTTGTTTAAGGCTTTACTTGATTGTGCCACACCCGCTTCAAAGGGGCAAAAATCATTGGAGCATGCAAGGTTATTCAAAGGTGTTGACTCTGCAATCTTGTGGTTATTACTGTTGTACTAGAGCATATAGCACAGAGTCCTTCCACCTGCAACAGAAAAGCCTGCAAGGCTTTTTGTTTTTCCAAAACCCTGAAGACATTTGAGTTTGATATGAAATTCTTATTTCCTTTTATTTCCTGATGATTACCTCTGGATGTGTTAAACAGCTTAAAACGGAGCAGAGCAGAAATATTGGAACTGACTGTTAAATTTATTATTTAACCAATTAATTGCTCTTTTGCTTTTTTATATGAATCTTAACCAATTTTTCATCTCAGTAATGGAATGGCCAATCAACCTACCCATTTCTTACACCTCTCCCAATCATCCCTGATTCTAGGAGGGTGAAGACTCTTTTTGTACTGCCACCGATACTTCATCACTGGGGAAAAAGTGCAGGATTGCCAGTTCTGATAAATCAGCTAACGAATCAGTGATAAACCTGAACCACTGGACATTACATATTGGTAGTGATGGGGAGACACCACCATCGACCTACAGCCAATTTATGCTCCCTCAGGGCCAGGCTGCTAATGGCAGAGCAGCATGTCCAACATGAAGTTTATAGTTTTAGTTTAGTTATAGTTTCAACACATTAGTCTACTGAGCCACTCAGAGCCCACAAAATGACTCTCTTGCTTTGAGCCCTGAGTTTTGCCTGTGGAGACTACATTAGTTGTTATAAATGATAAAAACCACAAATGGGAACAGCTGTCTGTGGAAGAAAAGGAAGCCATTTTGAAGTTGAGGAAAAAGAGATTGATCAAGACCTTCAACATAGCCATCCTTTTAGAATATTGTGAAAAATCAAGAAATCACTGGTGTACTAAGAACCAGGCCATGAACAGGTCAGCCAAGGATAACGAGAGATTTATAGCAAAACATTGTAAGAGTTTGGGAAGGACATATTAAAAGGTTACTTTGATGGCCTTCAACTCGTCTGCATTGTTGAGTCTGGTGTCTCATTTTCCTCTTGACAACAGCTCATAGATGCTCTGTGGGGTTTAGGTCAGGTGAGTTTACTGCCCAGCACAGTGATACTGTGGTTATTAAACCAGGTGTACTTTTGGCAATGTGGGCAGGTGCTGCTTTATAAATGAAATCCACATCTCCATAAAGCTTGTCAGCAGAGGGAAGGATGAAGTGCTCTAAAATGTCCTGGTAGACAGCTGACTTTGGACTTGTGGACCAACACCAGCAGATGACATGACTTAACAAACACTGTAAAGTAAATTTTTGGTTTCATTTGGAAATCAAAGTCCCAGAGACTTTGAGGAGTCATGTCATCTGCTGGTGTTGGTCCACTGTGTTGGGGGAACTTCATTAGGTATTAACACAATGACCCAAAGGACTTAATGAGGGGAGGAAAGTGGATTTTTAGGCTGGCCAAGTCAATTACAAGACCATAGCCCAATTGAGTTTGTGTTTCATTCCTGAAAAGGAGCCTGGAGGGTTTCCCAAACAAACAACAACTGGAAGAAGCTGCAGTACAACAATCAGAAAACATCAAGGCAACATATTTTAACCTCAAAACCCAATGTTTTCAAAGCATAGCAAAAACTAAGAATGGGCAATTCCAGTTCTATTAGTGAGGGCTATGTATGAAATCAGTGAAGGCCTCTGACTAACCTCAGAATTGCACAATAGATTCAAGAAAGATTGAATTTTAGGTTTGTATCTTCAATAGTTTCTACAATACAGAGGCCTTAAAAAGTGGACATGACCTTATTTGTATGTAGGGATGTAACAATCCATCAGTCTGTACTGATGCATCAACCAAATAGCAAACAATCCAATTTTCATACCTCTTCTAACTTTATGCACCTGATTCATGTCTGTACCTTCCTACACTGTAGGTGGCAGTGTAAGCTTGTCACAGAACCGAACATGGTTCTTTATTTGCATAAATAATTATTAAATTAGTAACCCAAAATAAGTATTGTAGTTAGTCAGGAATGAATGTCTGTATTTTAAGAAGTTGGATTGGCATCATTAGGTTTAATGACATGAGTTTAATTGATTATTCTTTTATATTTGTATATAAAACAAAGACAATAATATGTAATTTTGTATGAAGATGCATGTATGTTACATTATTACTAATATTTAACAAAATGATGAAAATGTCTAAAATGAACGATGTAAGTCTCGAAGAACGATGGATGTTGTGTGTGTTTAATGTAAGTGTCATTGGCTACAGACACTAAAACACTTCACATTTCTTCTGGTAATTGTGAGACGATCCTTAACACTGCAGCTGCCGAGCACAAACACAAAGCTAAGCGGCTGTATTCTGGCTTCATCATAACAAGTGTAGTTTAGTAAAGGTTGTGCATGCAGTTTGTTGTCTTCTTCCATTTCAGCACTAAACTGTAACTGTGCTGGTGAATCAGTTTTGTTGGTGAGGAAAAGCACAATTCTGAATGTCCAAAAAGATCACAGTGTCATTAAAACATAATTGTTCAATATAAATTATTAAATTATGTAAATATTTTCTTAAATATGTTCAAAGCAAATATGAGTGATGCACTGAATGTTTGGCAACTGGCATTATTCATCCAAACAGTAAAATTGAGTATTTCTTGCTATTTTCGACCAAATAATTTAGGTTGTCAAATATTCAGTACATCCCTAATATCTACAGAGCACAGTGGGTAATAATATAGTACACTCTATAGCGAATTGTTCACTGAGAATTCAGACAACACTACAACAATGGCCGACACCCTAAATAGAACACTAAACAGGAACACAGCCTAGTTAAGACTTTGGACCTACTGGTAGCTGTATGATTTTGGTTTGTGACAAATTATCAAAACTGAATCTTTGAGTTTGTTGGAGCACGACACTGAGATCTTTATTCCTATTTCTTATGGTCACAGTACTCTTTAACCTTGTAGATATTTGTTGTAAAACAATACAAGTTCCTGCTTCATGAGACATTGCAGTTGAACTGTTAGTATAATGCTAAAAAAGTTTTGTGGGTAATTCAGTGGGTCATATGTAAATGAATACCAAATATTATTCACATCAGTTTTTGCTCAGCAGTGCATTGCCTGCCTTTCTGCTGGCTAATTGGCTCAATTCTGTTGTTTTATATTTTGACTTAGACATACTGGCACACTGCTGTAATGAGGACTTGCCCACCACATGTAACTTCCTTCCTGCATCCTTGCTTCTGTCTTCTCTTTCTTCCCACACAAACACACAAAAACACACATGGGTGGTGGAGCTGCTGGGGGCGCTCACTTTAAAGACAGGCCCCATTAGATTCCTGGCTTGAAAACAGTCCTCCAATGCCTGAGAAAAAGAAGAATGCAGAACGAAAGGTCATCATGCACTCATATACAGGATAAAACCAACAAAGTAACTGCACCTTTTTCAATTAATGTGACCAGTAATCAATCACAGATTACTAGTTGCTTCTATAATGACTTCTTTAGAATTGTAATTACTTTATTGATTACTTCCAGAAAAAAAACACTGCATTAGTGTAAGTTCTGGATTAGGCTTATGTTTAGGTTACTGAGGTTAATCAGGTTAAGATTAGGTACAGGATATAGTTATTTGGGTTAAGATTAGGTACAGGATTATGTTATTTAGGTTAAATTTAAGTACAGGATTATGTTATTTGGGTTAAGATTAGGTACATGTTTAGGTTATTGATGTTAAGATTAGGTACAGGATTAGGTTATTGGGGTTAAGATTAGGTCCAGGATTAGGTTACTGAGATTAAGATTAGGTACAAGATTATGTTATTTAGGTTAAGATTAGGTGCAGGATTAGATTATTGATGTTAAGATTAGGTACAGAATTAGGTTACTAGGGTTAAGATTGGGTACAGGAATGGGTTACAGAGGCTAAGATTAGGTACAGGATTATGTTATTTAAATTAAGATTACGTACAGAATTAGGTTATTGGGGTTAAGATTAGGTGCAGGATTAGGTTACAGAGGCTAAGATTAGGTACAGGATTATGTTATTTGGGTTAAGATTAGGTACATGATTAGGTTACTGAGGTTAAGATTAGGTACAGGATTAGGTTACTGAGGTTAAGATTAGGTACAGGATTAGGTTATTGAGGTTATTAGGTGCAGGATTAGGTTACTAATTTAGCTAGTGCTTTGCTACCTGCCTGCCCAAACAGTAAACAGGTTCTCACAATAATTAATTTCTGGCTATGCTGCTTTACATTGCAATGAAGTAATAACACCATAAGTGCTGAGCAAATAGAAAATTGTTAAAGTTAGGAACTGAGCAAATAGACATACCTACACACACACACACATGCACGCACGCACGCACGCACGCACGCACACACACACACACACACACACACACACACACACACACACACACACACACACACAGAGTATCAGTGTGTGTCAGTATCTTAATGTGAAACCTGTTAGGCATTTGGCATTTACTCAAAACTAATAACCTCCAGAATCCCTCCTTCACCTGTTAGTGTGATGCTGTAAAGTTTGGCTCAGTGAAGTCTGTTGCTGTTGTCAGAAGTTTGTCTGCAGATGCTCTGGCATTGATCACAATGCATAAAAAATCCAATTAAAACAACAGATCAGCCCATCTGTGGCCATTATGTGAATTTATTTGAGCCAAGAGACAGATAATAACATTCTACAGCAGATCTGTTCCTGTTGGACCTTCATCAGTGCTGTCAGTCTTTCAGAGCTTTATAGACTTAATCTCACAAAGTTAGCACTTTCTGAAATGCTGCCTCCACCATGCTTCATTCGGTACCTTATGCAGTCACATGCAGTCATTCAACCTAGACAGGTATTGCTTCATTTGGCTAACATTGCTAACAAACGCTGGAACTCAGTAGTCACCTACTGTAAATAGCACAGTTGTTTCTGTAAAAAAACATCAACAAAACATACAGTGGTGAAAATACAGTCATGGCCGAAAGTGTTGGCACCCCTGAATTTTTTCCAGAAAATGAAGTATTTCTCCCAGAAAATTATTGCAATTACACATGTTTTGTTATACACGTTTATTTCCTTTGTATGTATTGGAACAACACAAAAACCAGAGGAAAAAAGGCAAATTTGACATAATTTCACACAAAACTCCAAAAATGGGCCGGACAAAATTATTGGCACTTTTTCAAAATTGAGGGTAACTTGCTCATTCAAACTCACCTGTGATAAGTAACAGGTGTGGGCAATTTAAAAATCACACCTGAAACCAGATAAAAAGGAGAGAAGTTGACTCAATCTTTGCATTGTGTGTCTGTGTGTGCCACATTAAGCATGGAGAACAGAAAGAGGAGAAGAGAACTGTCTGAGGACTTGAGAACCAGAATTGTGGAAAAATATCAACAATCTCAAGGTTACAAGTCCATCTCCAGAGATCTTGATGTTCCTTTGTCCACGGTGCACAACATAATCAAGAAGTTTACAACCCATGGCACTGTAGCTAATCGCCCTGGACGTGGATGGAGGAAAAAAAATGATAAAAGGTTGCAATGCAGGATAGTCCAGATGGTGGATAAGCAGCCCCAATCGAGTTTCAAAGAAATTCAAGCTGTCCTGCACGCGCAGGGTGCATCAGTGTCAGTTCGAATTATCCGTCAACATTTGAATGAAATGAAACGCTATGGCAGGAGACCCAGGAGGACCCCACTGCTGACACAGAGACATGAAAAAGCTAGACTGCAGTTTGCCAAAATGTATGTAAGTAAGCCAAAATCCTTCTGGGAAAATATCTTGTGGACAGATGAGACCAAGATAGAGCTTTTTGGTGAAGCACATCATTCTGTTTACCAAAAATGGAATGAGGCCTACAAAGAAAAGAACACAGTACCTACAGTCAAATAGTGGTAGTTCAAAGATGTTTTGGGGTTGTTTTGCTGCCTCTGGAACTGGGTGCCTTGACTGTGTGCAAGGCATCATGAAATCTGAAGATTACCAAAGGATTTTGGGTCGCAATGTAGAGCCCAGTGTGAGAAAGCTGGTTTTGCGTCCTAGGTCATGGGTCTTCCAGCAGGACAGTGACCCCAAACATACTTCAAAAAGCACCCAGAAATGGATGGAAACAAAGCGTTGGAGAGATCTAAATCCCATTGAACACCTGTGGAGAGGTCTTAAAATTGCTGTTGGGAGAAGGCACGCTTCAAATATGAGAGGCTTGGAGCAGTTTGCAAAAGAAGAGTGGTCCAAAATTCCAGTTGAGAGGTGTAAGAAGCTTGTTGATGGTTATAGGAAGCGATTGATTTCAGTTATTTTTTCCAAAGGGTGTGCAACCAAATATTAAGTTTTTGGAATTTTGTGTGAAATTATGTCAAATTTACCTTTTTTTCCTCTGTTTTTTGTGTTGTTCAAATACACACAAAGGAAATAAACATGTGTATAAACATGTGGGAGAAATACTTCATTTTCTGGAAAAAATTTCAGGTGTGCCAACAAGTTTTCCCACCTACAAAGTATGGAGAGGTCTGCAATTTGTATCGTAGGTACACTTCAACTGTGAGAGACAGAATCTAAACATATTTTATAGGATTTTTAAAGAATTTATTTGCATGCCATGCAGTCAAACTGATAAATGGGGTAGAAGAAGCAACAGATATGTAGACATACAGTGGACTATGAGGCAGATGAAGTGACCAGAGAGTGGAAGTACTGGAAGTGGAAGGGAGATGTTTCTAATAAAGTGGTCTGTGAATCAAGGCTGTTTCCTGGTGGTAACATTTGCATGCTTGGAGTGCACTTGACTAACACAGTCAATAACATGAAGTGCACTCGACACAACTACAGAGCCTGGAAAATGGTTTGTGAGCAGCTGTGATCATCTTACATCTCATAATGACACAAACCGGTTCTGGATCATTAGTATTCAGAAATGTGACACATACTAAGACCTGTGCTAGTCAAAAGACATTTAATGCTTGTTTAAGAAAAGAATCGACTCTTTCTTGACAGTGCTACATGCATAGGAAGTTGACCTCCACCATTATCCCATCCACACACTAAGGGGCAAGCCCATCATCCGTGGTACTTGGGAAGTAGTTATGGGTTAGTTGCCTTGCTTTTCATACTGGTTCAGAACCAATGACCTTTCTGTTCCAAGCCTGCTTCTCTAACTTTTAGGCTATGGCTGTCCCCTGTGCATGTGTCCACTTACCTCACATGTGGGCAATCAGTCAAGATACATGGGGTCCCGTTTGCTTCTTTACGCCAACAACAATGACAATTGGATTAAATATACCTCATTCTGAGTGAAAAAGACATGTGTGATATCAGTGCAGGTAGACAGGTGTAGGAGTGGAGGCCAGCGCCCATCCAGCCATCTCCATCAGTCGCCTGCTGCAGCAGAGACATTAAAGCCCTCATTTTTTTTTTGTGGACACAGCACAGGACATTGGTTATTTCACCCAGTGATGTGTATAATGTATCAGTGCACAGTACAGGAGAAAGTGTTTATGGTGTGAACATACTGGATAACAAATTCCACACAGAAGTCATCATGCAGACCATCACCACCTGATCAGAAGAAAAGAACTGCATGCTGGACATGGTCAGAACATGTAACATGTCTTTTTCACACAGACTGAGTTATATTTTGGCTAAATTTCATCACCAGATCCACATTAATATTAAAGTTATTCACGATTGTTTGGGTGAAGAAGCAAATGTGAGTTCAAATCTTTAGTTTAGAGCTTGGAGCTCTAAGACTAACATTGATGGCAAAACACTAGAACTCAAGTCATCACAAGTGTCCTGAGGACCTGCTGTGTCCCAAACCACATCTGCTAGTATGCAAGACCTTAAAGATGCCCTAGAAGCTTAGGGTGTGACTTTGTAGGTTTTTTTCTTGGTTCAGTTTAGCTTTAGAGAAAAGTAAATACACAAGAACAGTAACTCCTTTTATTGGTCAGATGTGTCTGAGGTGGGAGGTGAAGAATAAGGTGGTTCTGGACTAGAGCATGCTGCTATGCAATGTAACCTGGAGCAATGGCAGCGATGGCAAATCTTCATAGCTTTGGTAATTTTTGGGGTACCAGGCTAAACTACACCAGCAGAATACTAAACATCATTCCAGGGCATGTAATTCAGAAAGGGCACTGCTTCAGACTTTGGGAACATTGTGTAGTGCCTTCAGACAATTGAGAAGAAGAAGGGAGCTATTGAGAATGTGATACTACATGTGTTCAGAAAGGGTAATAAGTAGGGATGCAGTATCTGTCCGATACCACGTGCGTGTACTTGTACTCGTATTCATAAAAGTGCTCCGATACTACAGGATCCGATACCAGCGTGATGGGAGCTTCG
>BRDA01034819.1:0-16880 GCA_036984385.1 Crenuchus spilurus | reverse complement strand
ATATATATATATATATATATATATATATATATATATGTATATAGTGGTACCTTGAGATACGAGCAGAGCACAATAAAAAATTTTTAAGTTAAGAGCTGCGACTTCGTCTGTATTGTTTTTTCGAGATCCGTGTGAAATTTCAAGATACGAGTGGTTACGACTGCTACAAGATATGACTGCTGCTAGTTGGCGTGTTGGCGCAAAGGTCCAGTATGGGCAGCATATGGAGTGATTTTTGTGTCAAAAGTTTCACAATAGCAAAAGTCTCTCACAGTGGACATGCACCTAAGATGAACATTTCAGACCCCTCCATGATTTCTAAGTGGGAGAACTTGCAAATTCGCAGGGTGTTCAAATACTTATTTTCCTTGCTGTGTATATATACATATATATATATATATATAGTGAAGATATTAAGTCTGACACTGTTATGTTAAAACCTATTCTATGGTTTTGATGTTGCAGGATAGAGCTACAGCAGAAGCATTCTCCCAACACCCTCATCCTTTATCACTTTGTGGGCCGCCTTCTCTCCACCAGTGCTGAACCCGTTCTCATCATCAAACGCCTCACTGTGAAGGTCTTACACACAACACTTCACTGTGTTTGTAAAAAAATATTATAATATTATTATACTTTTATTTACAGTGAATTATTATAAAATAGTTTGTGTTCATAAAACTGATGATGGCAGATGTAATTAATATTAAAAGTCAAATTTAAAAGTAGATTTTAAATAGCTGCCAGTATATTATTGCAAACAATTATCAGTGTAAAAAATATTATTTATCATGATCTTTTAAACAAATAAGCTGATTGTATATTCAACTCCTTTAAAATAACTCCTGAATGATCACTACTGAAGCCAGTTGGTGTCGCACTGTCTGTAATTGCTTACCAAGTCTTCTTTACCTTGTACTGAACAACACATATTACCCATAACATTTCTGCTGTGAAAAGAACAGAGATTAAAATCAGCTCTTGAATAAACACCAGACATGATTGAAGATATTCAGAACACACAAATCTGAGCTATCGTCTCATATTGAGAAACATGGAAATACTGTTCAACTTCAGAGTACAATTCTTTATTCATTTGCTGGACATTTCATTGTTATTTATATTATTTATTATGTAATCGCTTAACTAAATAATTAACTAGTTCATTACATGTAATGAACAGGGCATGGAGGCAGGATGCATGTGGAGAGTAGTTTCATTAGAGTCAGCCCAACACTTGACACGCAGGTGGGTTTGGCCTGTATGACAGTAAGGAATATCTCATATTTGAAAATGATGACATATCAAATGTATTTAAATTGCCAAAGTCAAGTCAAATTTATTTATAAAGCGCTTTTTACAACTGATGTCACAAAGCAGCTTTACAGGGTCAGTAATAACAAACACCAAATCCCCAGTGAGCAAGCCAACAGCGACAGTGACAAGGAAAAACTATCAGAGCTGGAGGAAGAAACCTTGGGAGGGACCAGACTCACATGGGGGACCCATCCTCCTCTGGTCAACTAATTATAAGTTCTTGATAGATGACATAATCCTGTGATTCTGTTGTAGTGTTCAGGTACTGATATGGTGACAATGAAACAAGAATGATGATAAAGGTAGCACCCAGTAAAGCCCATATAAACTTGAGATTGTTGTCAGTAGTGTAGGGCAAATAAACCAGCAGAATCAACCTGTCATGTTGTCAAATTTGCTTGACTTGCTCTCTGAATTACTTCAAGCATTTGACAAATGTGGTACCAGTTGAAAGGTTAGAATCTGCACTTTGGTCAGAATGTATCTGCTTGTAGAAATGAGCTGTCAGGGAGAATTAAGTAATTTCAGATTTCTCCAGGCCATTGTCATCATGAACAATCAGTGTGATGAATTAGTGATATTTTATTATTACCTTATACCTGCAACAATAATGTGTCCACTTTAAATGGCTTCAGTTTCTTGACATTTCTAATTCTGCTGCTGCTGCTGAAGTTCTGCTGGACTTGTCTCTCTCTAGCTCTTGCAGCATTTCTGGTCTATTTCTGGCCTGTCTATGGACCCCTGTAAGATCCTGGAGGAGTTCCCTCGCTGGCTGGAGAGACTATCTGCACGTCACCATGGCAATATCATCATTGTGATTGACTCAATTGACCAAATACAGGTGAACCGATGTTGAAATGAAATGAACTGAGCTGAGATTAGTTTGAATCTGTTTTGAGGCATTAGCATATTCTGTCGTTTTTAAGAAGAATATATTAGTGTTAACCTATCCATCCATTTATCTATTCATCCATCCATCCATCATCATCCGCTTATCCATGTCCGGCCCACAGGGTAACAACCCAAGCAAAGTAGACCAGGCGTCCCTCTCCGCAGCCACCTCTTCTAGCCCAAAAGCCTGCTTCAGTAGCCGAGGATCGCAAATCCAAGGCCTTTGCCTTAGGTCGCCACCCAAATCACACAGAACATGACCATCATTAGTGCCTCCAACACAGGAGGTTGGCCCCTGTGGGAGTTGACCCATGTAGCTTCTTCGGGTTGAACCTGGGTGACCCCCATGGGTAGGGGTCCGGCCACCAGGTGCTCGCCAAGGAGCCCCTCCCCAGGCCTGGCTCCAGGGTGGGGCAATGGTAACCCTATTTCAAGCGAGGGAAGCTGGGTCTTGCTGTTGCTCTCTTTCATGGTGGTGCTGTTGGATCACTTTTTGTCTGGCCTGACATACAGGACCAGTTTGTCTTGGGAGACCCTACCAGGGGCTAATGCCCCAGACAACCTAGCTCCAAGGATCATGCAGTATGCAAACCCCTCTGCCACTATAAGGTAGTGATTGAAGGAGGAATGTTTTATGCTAACTCTTCTCATTTAAAACAATGGTTTATTATTGTGTCCTTATAATACCAATTGGTCTGAGACATTAATTAAGATCTGGATGTGGTCTGAGTGGGTTGAGAGATGTTTGGGTGAAGTATTTTACACAAAAGATTGTATACTTATGTGACTATTAAGTTATAGTGTTTGTATGCAATATTATCCTAAACTAATGCAGCTAACTGTCGACCTCAAACATGTTGGCAGATTGACTACATCTGGGATAACTTAAAAATACATAATATTTTATGCATTAATTTAATAACATAGCATCATGAAGCTGTTACAGTATTTATTTTATGTAAAGAAAGCACTCTCACAAGGACAAAAATATGTTAAAGAAAACAAATATCACTTTTTATTATTACAGTAAAATAGCATTTTTTTAGCAAGCTAAGAAACTGAGAAAGCTCCAATTCCACATACTGATCTATTTTGCCATCGTGGACATGCATATACACCAACTTCTTTGGGGGCAGATTTTAATGTTTTAAAGGAGACTAACAACATCTCTTAATATGTCATCAGCAATACAATAGGCTGGTAAGATGTGCTGTATTTTATATTTAGCATTAAGTTTGTTGTCATTGTTTTATTTCACAGAATGCAGAGCGGCATATGAAGTGGCTAATTGATCCTTTGCCAGCCAACGTCAGAGTTCTGGTGTCAGTCAACGTGGAGAGTTGCCCACAGGCGTGGAGGTGTTTAATTTTTTAACAAAACAGCCACACATACACACATACATATGCACATTGAAACTGCTTTTCATGCCTGCATAGGGTGAAGTACTTTGTGAATACAAACACTCAAACATATAAGTAATAATACACGAAAGGGAGTGCTATAATGTGAGTCTCATGTTTTAGCACAAACCTCAACTGTATTATTGGGATTATACCACAGATCTGTTATTGCTGTTTATTGTTAGATTTTAGGATAAAGAGGAGCCAAAAAAAACATCAACATTTTGCGAGGTGAAGTAGTTCCATTCTGTCAGGCTCTCTGCTGCTAAAACATCATCAGACTATGAGCATCAGTCATAATAGTCTATTTTTTGTTTCTTTGGAGCCTCTGTGTGTACCCAAAAGCTCATGAACATTAAGGTACAGGGGCGGTCCTAATCTGTTTGGCTGATATGTCGGCCTGGGTGGCTGCCCATACCGTCCCTAACAGAAACCACCACTGTTCATGTGGGTGTAATGTGGGTTTGCGTTAGGCAGAAATAAAACAGATGTGGAGTGTTTTAGATTGGTTTTATGTGACAGCGACACCCAGTGTTCACACTTGGAATCACATTTTTTTCAACCTGCTTAATAGCAGGCCAGCTTTCATTTTATATATAAAATACCTTGTGGGCTGGACTTTGGACTTTGGACTTTTGGATTGTACTAAAGCTTCTTTATCCTTGTTTTTCATCTGAGCTGTAAATACATTAAATACATCCAGTGCTGACTTGATTTTTGTGCTTTTCCAACACATCCAAATCTTTGTTTAAGAGCGCGAGTGTTGTTATTATGCTAGGTGTGTGTAGCCTTAATAATAGTAATTATACTATTAGTAATAGCCTTAGTAATACTTAAAGAGCTGCGGTCAGAGTGACATTACCATGCAATATTGGCACTCCTAGAACATCTCTCAAAAAATCACATTGCAGGGTCTGAAATAGCTGTGGCATAATCAGTCATATCATGCCAATGAGAGTGAGTGAAAGGGCAAAAACACAGAGGAGAATTTAGGAGACTAATTAATCTCTCTCACTCTCTTTCTTTCTATCTATCTCTATCTCTCTCTCTCTTTCTGTCACTAGACTGTGGCCCACACTTCACCTGGACCCACTTATCCCTAGAGAAGTGAAAAATGTCATCAACACAGTTTGTCTGAATGCTGACACCAAACTCACAAAAGACCAGGTGTGTTTGTGTTTGTGTGTGTTTGTGTGCATGCATATGTGTATGTTGGGTAATGTGTCCCTAACTGTCATATGACAGTGTGTACATGCAAACATCGCGATGGACAGTGACATTGTCTGTATTTGTGTTTTTTTAACATTTGTGTCCATTCACAGCTCAGTCTTTTCTTAATAAAGGGAAAAAAGGTTGCTAAAAAGGTGCCACATGTATGGTGGCCTACAGAAACCCATCAGATGCCTCAGACTTCTAATTTGAAACAAAAAATAATATAAAGATATTGATTATATAGATTAAACAAATATATACTGTAATATAATATAAAAAAACTATAATTAATATAAAATTGCCAAAATGAGCTTTTATCACATTTCTCTTGTGTATTTCCTCTGAAGTATGGTTTGTAAGTTGTTGAAAAATGTATTGTACTATTATATTCAGTACTTTTTGTAGTGTGATATATCACCAAGGTGCTGGTAAGTGAGATAACCTGTTAGCGTTCACAATGTGATCTTAGCACAGTGTTTTGTATGGATAATGTGCATGTACTATTATAAAACATATACACATACTAGGTGTGGTAGATGCAGGCTGTGCAAATGTACTAATTATCCCTTTAACTACATTATCCTCCAATGCCAGTGCAAAAATTTAAAAGCAAACTGCAGTCTTGGCTGATTGATCAGATCTGGGGAATTTTCTTTTGCTTTAATGTTGTATTTTAGCTGTTTCAGTGTTTACATTACTCTGATACAGGAGAAGAAACTGGAACGACACTGCCGTTCTGCTTCCACCTGCAACTCTCTCTACATCTCACTGCTGGCCAGACTCATCACACAGTGAGTCTAATATGGAATACATTTGTGTCCATTTTTCCTATTGCCTTGTTTGATGTGCCATGTGTCGTGTCATTTCACACACCGTCATCACTTCGCGATGGTAGGCTGCACAGATGAGTTACTTCTCTCCAATGCCATCTGTCTCTTGCAGTGTTAATTTTGTTAATGATAATTAAGACAAAAATATTTGTTGATGCAAATTTTTTACAATGAAAATGAGACGAGAACTAAATAAAAACTAATATTTAAAAATAAAAACTATGACTAAAAGTATTTGACTCTTCGTCAATGAATAAAAACGAAATGAAAATGTCACAGAAGGAAAAAAAGAATGTATTTGTCAGGCCTCACAATCCTGTGTGCCTGCATCTCTCTCTCTGTCACTCGCTTGTTCACTCCCTCATCTGCTCTTCTCTCTCACATGCACACACACACACACACACACACACACACACTCACTCCTCCTCGCTGTCCCTATTGGTACATCTCTTGTTCCATCACTCCTTACTACAACTCCCATCAGCCCTTGCTCTCCATATCTCCCGTTATGTTTTCAGACACCAACCCATCTACATTTCCCAGAATCCCCTGTTCTAGGTCACATTGATACCACGTAAAAGTTAAATAAATGCAAAATGTTTTAGAAAAAGAAAAATGGGAAGAAAAAAATTTCTTTCACAAGAAATAACAAAAATGAAAGACTATTGTTTTATTAAAATAGCTGAAAGCAATCTAAAAAATCTCTAATTTAAAATAGTAAAACTAAAAAATACAACTAAAATTAGATTAAATATTTTAAACAGTTAATTGACTAAAACTAGTCTAAAATGTTTTCAGTTTTTGTCAATTAAAACTAACAATAAATGACTAAAATGTGGCTAAAACGAATATGTGTGTAGTACTTCACTACAAATTTAAGCAGATACCGTATATAGAAATTATTTGAATGTTAAGTACAGGAAGGTGTGTGTGTGTGTGTGTGTGTGTGTGTGTGTGTGTGTGTGTGTGTGTGTGTGTGTGTGTGTGTTAAAAATAGGGAGAGACTCATTGACTCTGCCTAATTTAGATATTTGAAAATAACAAACATCCTACACTGCCATCTCCTGCTTTTTGGGCATCACTTATTTTAACTTGAAAAGAACATTTTCATCTTGATAAGTGCTGATTTAAGTACTCTTAAAAAGAGATCATCCAGATTAGGTAACAGTCAGGTGTCTTTTTTGTTGTCATTTAAATTTAATGAACCTGATTTTGTGACATTTGAAAAATTTGTTTCTAGATGTGACTTTTGATGTGTGTTTCAGCTCTAGATCCCCCTGGTCGTTGGAGAGGACCTTGCAGCAGTGTGTATCGTGTCAGGATACAGTGGCTTTGTACAGGCTCGGCCTGAAGGTGGCACTGGATGCACTTAACACAGACCGAGAAAGGAGCGTCATGAAAGAGGTGAAGTTTACATAGCCATAATATTTCCTTTTCTCTGCTTTTATGTAAATAAAAATATACTGTTTATGCTATATAGTACATGTTTTTGTGGTTTCTGGCACTGTATGACATACTGTTACTGATAGAAGGTGCTGCCTAAAAATAAGTCAAAAACCACATAAGGACGTGTGTATAGTGTGTGGGTGTGTGTGTGTCTGTGGTATGTGTTTATACCTGTTCATGTTCTGTGCTATGGTTTATTACTAATGTGTTTCTATGTGTATTCTGTTTTCTGCAGTTGTTGTGCTTGGTATGTGCCAGTCATAATGGCATTAGTGAATCAGAAGTGTTGGAGATGTTTCCAGAGCTCAGTTTCCCAGCCCTCTGCTCTCTGCTCTGCAGCCTGCACAGACTACTCATTATCACCTTCAGCTGTGGACTCATACGCTTCCAGCATCTGCAGGTCATGGGCTTTTCTGTGTATGTTTGTGTATTAATGTAATTTGTTTTAATATTATTAGATCTCTTGTGATGCTTTATGTGTGCTAAATTTCTGGCAGAGAGTAAACTGCACTGAACAACTTGTGGGAGACACCAAAACTGACAAAAAAAAAAAAAAACAGTGACAATGTCCTGCCTCACTCTTCTACCATAGATGGAGCACCAGCATTTCTGTTTTTTTTTAAATAAAGAATTTTCTGCTGAAATAAAAATGTTATCGTCAGTGTAATAGGTGACTCCAAACTTTGAGCAGTGGTGTGTGTGTGTGTGTGTGTGTGTGTGTGTGTGTGTACGTTCTCACCAGAATTGGGGTCTTGTGTGCCACGTTGATCCACACGTTCATGGTATGCAATTCTTTCAGAAATTGAAGGACTTGGATTGGCCTCTATGAAAAGTTTTTGCCTGGAAGTGTTTTTCAAAAACAAGCCATGAAACCCGCTGGTGGTCCCTGTCAATCACTTTTGTTTTTCGGCCACAATCCTGATGAGAATTTATGTAGACTGGGATTTTTGCTACTGCTGGTAGAACCATAAGAGCACGTCCACAGTACTGGGAATTAATTCTTATGGTTTCAATGTAATTTACACAATTTATTATAAATTGTATTTAGTGGATATAGATGATGGTATAAATTAGATTAAATGAACACATTTGATCATCTTCTGTCATGTTAGAAGGTTTTTTGTTTTCTAAGTCATTGTATAAGTTTGTTGAATTGGGTAACTTTTTAGATTCTGTAAGTTATGGTTTCTATTTATTTAACAGGCACAGATCAAATATTGTAGGTTGGACCGTCAGGAATGAGGTCTATGCCCAGAGTAGACTTGTGTCATACAGAGGTTTGTGCCATAATGATAAAACTGTCATGTTTTTAATAAACCAGCAAGTTTATGCACAATGGAAACCAAGTAACTAACAAAATCTAAAGCACCCATTTGTTGCCCAATTTTCGAAAAAATAAATTGTAAAACAATAAGAGAGATCTGATTTCAGAGTGTATAATTTAGCTTACTTGGACATGTTTGCACAGTTTGTGACAAGTTTAATTTTGAAGTTCCATGTCCCAGAACTGTTTCCCAGTACTGCGTATGTGCTCATATACACACTTGAATACATCTGCAAATTCAGCTACTTCCTTCACGCTGTGGTCTTTAGCACCCAAATGCAATCACTCCTTTTTGCCCATCATTAACATCTGATTTATGACCCATTTTCCAAGGTGGTTAGTCCTGCCATTATATAGGTTTTCATAATATTCTGATATGACCTGGTGTAAACAAACAAACAAACGGTTATGAGCTGTTTAGAATAAAAATAACCTACAGAATTTGAGACAAGTCCCCGCTGAACTGCAGATGTGTAGCACTTTGGAATGCAGTGGCATTGCAATTCTCCTTATATAAAATATGTGGAAATAAATCCTCTACAGTGAACATTTTACAATTATAAAGGACTTATAGGAACTTATAGGAAATAAACATGAATATATGCTATTTTTTCTACATTTGTTAAAACTGTTAACTTTTTTGTGTTAATCATGGTCTAAAGGTTTGAAAAGTGGGCTTAGGAATTAAAGGTGGCCGGATGGCAGCAGCTGAAGTGCCCTTGAGTAAGACACCTAACCCCCAGTTGCTTCATGGAGTGTATAGATGATTGGGCTGCCCACTGCTCTGGGCATGTGTGTGCTCACTAGTATGTGCATGTATGTGTTCACTGCATGGATGGGAGAAAGTCAGAGGTCATATTCCTGTGAGTGTTTAACACTGTGGTAAAAGAGTTGGTTCTTCCTTCCTTCTTCCTTAAATATACAAAAGAGTCAGAGTTAGTGGTCATTTTATAAAGTTCCACTTCTCTCATCAGTTTCACATCTTATCCTGTACTGCAGAAATAACTTTAATGGAACAGATTTTTTATAACGGTGTAGGGGGAGGAGGTGCGGGTGGCTGGCTGAATTTGTGGACTATGTTAAAATGTTGAACTGGTCATTATATCTAGTTTCACATCCTGACTCCTGTAATAGACATGAATGTTAATGGAATGTACTGGTTAATGTTGATATAACACAATTACAATAAGTGAGGGTGTCAGATTAGCTGTCCCATATAAATGTCCATTTTTATGTTTTTTTGTATCTTCGGCTGTGGTCAGTGCTATGTATAGGTTATAAATATCGGTTTGGTTAGGGTTAATGGCATGTGTTATTGTGTGCATGTATCTAATTTGTCTCTTTACTGTCTGCAGGCATGTGAAGCTGTAATGCAAGAGTTTCTTGATGGAGGAAGATGTTGTACATTGTACAGAGAGAAGCTCATTTGTTATTTTAGCCAGCAGCTCAGGTCAGAACTTCACAAACTCTCCAATTTTCACTGTATTTCAGAACTAAACACATCTTAAATATAAAACCATATTCTGCATGTTCTATTTTTCTTTAAAGTCTGCTCATCACATTATTTTACAAACATATTTGCAACAAATTTAATGCACTTTCTAAAATATGCAAAAAAAACCTTCCAGTTCAAAGACAGAGGTCCTCCAAAAAACTTGAATTTCCCCTCGGGGATCAATAAAGTATCTATCTATCTATCTATCTATCTATCTATCTATCTATCTATCTATCTATCTATCTATCTATCTATCTATCTATCTCTATCTATCTATCTATCTATCTATCTATCTATCTATCTATCTATCTATCTATCTATCTATCTATCTATCTCCATCCATCCATCCATCCATCCATCCATCCATCCATCCATCCATCCATCCATCCATCCATCCATCCATCTATCTATCTATCTATCTATCTATCTATCTATCTATCTATCTATCTATCCATCTATCCATCCATCCATCCATCCATCCATCATCTTCATCTTCTCCAGTTCATAATATCATAAAAATATTCAGGGAGTCAGAGGAAATCTCAGTTCATAGAAGCTAAAAGATCTTTGAGGTCTCAGGCAGTATTGTTTATATCGTGATAAACATAGCCACATGGGGTCGAGAGTACTTTGGAAAATCATTGCCATTTAACACAGTACACCACTCATCAAGAAAGGCACTGTGACACTGTGTTATACAAAGAAGAGCTAAATATTAATTGATGATTAAATGATGAAAAAAAAATTATGTTGGATTCTACATACCAGATATACCCTGAACAAAAATATAAACACAACACTTTTATTTTTGCTCCCATTTTTCATGAGCGGAACTAAAAGAGCTAAGATTTTTTTCTATGTACACAAAAGGCCTTTTTCTCTCAAATATTTTTCACAAATGTGTCTAAATATGTGTTAGTGAGCACTTCTCTTTTGCCAAAATAATCTATCCGTTTCACAGGTGTGGCATATTAAGATGCTGTTAAACAGCATGATTATTGCACAGGTGTGTCTTAGGCTGGCCATAGTAAGCAAAGCATGCAATTGGTAGGAATGTCCACCAGAGCTGTTGCCCATGAATTGGATGTACATTTCTCTACCATAAGCCATCTCCTAAAGCATTTTAGAGAATGTGGCAGTACATCCAACTGGCCTCACAACTACAGACCACATGTAACCACTTCCGCCCAGGACCTCCACATCCACCATCTTAACCTCCAAGATCGTCTGAGACCAGACACCCAGACAGCTGCTGCAACAATCGGTTTGCATAACCAAAGAATTTCTGCACAAACTGTCAGAAACCATCTCAGGGAAGCTCTTCTGAATGCTCATCATCCTCATCCTCATCTCCACCTGACTGCAGTTCCTCATCATAACCGACTTGAGTACACAAATGCTCACATGGCATGTTGGAGATTTGTTCTACTCCACCGCCAGAATGGGCCACTCGATTCACAACAGTGAGATCAGCAAACCGCTCACCCACACGACGCCATGCACACAGTCAGCCATCTTACCTGTACAGTGAATTAACTAAATTAACACTTGGGTGGTTTAAAGGGAAACGTGTAAATGTATTGGAATTGCCTAGTCAAAGCCCAGACCTTAATCCAAATGTGAATCTGTGGTCAGACTTGAAGATTGCTGTTCACCAGCAGAAACCATCTAATTTGAAACAGCTGGAGCAGTTTTGCCTGGAGGAATGGGCAAAAGTCCCAGTTGCAAGATGTGGCAAGGTCTACAAAGTACTGACTTTAGGAGTTGTGAATAATTTTGCACACGTTTCTGTTATTTTGTCCTATTTGTTATTTGCGGCGGCATGGTGGCTTAGTGGTTAGCACGTTCGCCTCTCAGCGCTGAGGTCTTGGGTTCGAGTCCACATCTGAGTGGAGTTTCCATGTTCTCCCCGTGTCTGTGTGGGTTTCCTCCGGGGACTCCGGTTTCCTCCCACAGTCCAAAAACATGAAGGTCAGGTGGATTGGGTACTCTAAATTGTCCATAAGTGTGTGTGTGTGTGTGTGCGTGCACACCCAGTGATGGGTTGGCGCCCTGTCTTGGGCTTAATTGAATAGTGTAATGCCCTGCCCTGCGCCCAGTGATGGGGTAGGGGACTAACTGTGACCCTGGTAAGGATTAAGCAGGTGGGATAATGAATGAATGAATATTTGTTATTTGCTTCACAAAAAAAGAAAATCAAATGTTCAAAGTTATGGGCATTTTCTTTAAACTAAATAATGCAAACCCTCAAATAATCCATTTTAATTTCAGGTTGTGAGGTAGCAAAAAATGTGAATACTTTCGCAAGGCACTGTAATTAAGATATTAAGTGTTTCTTTATATACTGTAAGTATTTTCAATATGTGTGTATTTCTAAAATGCAAGAATATTTCTAAAATGAGTGTGTATGTGTTTACAGTGAGAACAGAGTCACATGGCGTGTTGCGGACGAGTTGCCCTGGTTACTACAACAGCAGGAGGACAGGAGTAAATTACAGCTCAGTCTGCTTAACCTCTTCGTCTCACAGAATCTTTATAAGAGGTACTGCTCAATCAAGTTCTCATCCAGCTGTCTATTCATTCTACATTCTTTTATCACTTTGTTTCTGCTCTTCCAGTAGCACCTGGACCTACAACACTAATGGTGTACAAGTAAAATAGCAGCTGAAAATGTGCTTTAAAGTGACCACAGCATGAACTTATGGATGTGATAGTAACTTACTGTGGTGATGAAGCAAACCCTGCAGTTTTACAAATATTAATGTTGTCCCAGGGACAACATAATGACTACCTGCTGTGAACATTGCTGCAACAACTGTCCGTCCACAATGGGGTCTGTTAACTTCTATGAGGTTTTGAGTTCAATTGGTAAAGTGGTCATCACGCTCGCAATAACAGTGAAAATGAAAGCTCACTTCAAAAAGAAATGAGTTTGTGGAATGATAACAGAATGTATTGTGCATATTACATGTGCATTTTGTGTGCTGTTGTCTCACAAATGTCTCAGTTAAACCTTTTTCTGCTGGTAAATGTAAACTATAAATTAAGTCTCCTCTTTGAGACCATACCTCAAACATACAAGTCCAGCATATCCAGCTGTAAGCTACTCTTGCCATCATCATCTGTACTTCTGATATCTTCACTGTTTTTTTGCATGAGACCTATATTGCATGTTTTATCAGAGCAGGAGTTAGCTACGTAAACTGATCTGTGATTATTTAAATTCACATTGATTTACTACATTTATAAGTTCATTCACATCTATTTATTATGCTTATGTTCTTTTTTGTTCTTGGTTATTTCTGACAGTGACTGTAAAGTGTAGAAAGGGATGTGCTGGCAAATAGAAAGTGAAACTAAAGTGCCACACCACCTGAGCTCAACTGAAAAATCTGCAAATCAAAGTACCATAACCCAAACAAAAAAGCAGTCCCCAAAAAAAATTGTTCACAGTTTGCCTTTGTATATATTCCTACTTGTAAATATTAACAGTAGATTGCAGAAATGATCAGTTTTATGCTCTAATCAACAATTAGGAGTGTTTGTTTACTGCTGGCTCAATCAGTTTTTTGAAAAGTAGCAGTTTTTTATTGGATATTTGATGATGTTCTTTTTGTTTTCAGGGGCCATTTCTCAGAGCTGCTGGCTTACTGGCAATTTGTTGGGAAGGATAAAGTGTCCATGGCGACAGAATATTTTGATGCTCTGAAGGAGTTTGAGCGAAGCTGTGAAAGTGAAGAGAGCATGAGCAGACTCGCCAACCTGTATGAGACTCTGGGCCGATTCTTAAAGGACTTGGGGCTGCTCAGTCAGGTACAATGTTTTAATGCTGCACCTGTTATTCACCTAGCCGTTCATTCACAACACAGCGAACCAGCAGTGCAGTTAAGAGTTAGCTTGCTTTGTATTTTCATTGTTAAAGGAAGAGTTCATACAATCATATTTGTACATCTTTTCACGACTAGCACATAAGCATGACATTTGGAGTCCAGATTTTACTGAAGCTGCGAGACTAACTTTGCTAAACTCACTAAAAATCAATTGACACCTAAATAGCCAAAAAAATTCCATCAAAATACATCACCCTAATGTATTTGAACCTAATCAAGCCACATCTTGAGCTAGCCTAAATATTAAAAGAATTAATATCAACTATAGAAATGAAAAATGAATAAAAACTCATCACTAAGTGTACTAAAGCTCTGTCACTATGATCAGAGAATTGTGAGTTGGAATCCCGATTATGCTGTTTGCTATCGACAGTTGCGGCCTGAGAGGGCAAAAATTGGCTGTGCTCTCTCTGGACGGGTAAGATGGCACTCTCACTCCAGCACTACTAAGTAATGTTGGCTGACTCAGGCGTCTGCCAGGTGATCCATCAAAACTGGGAATCCTGTACTTTCCTCAGAGCGTGCTGGCTGCCCGGTGATGATGTACCAGCATCAGCTGTAAAAGAGGCGGAGCTTGACTTCACATGCATCAGAGGAGGCCTGTGTTAGTCTGTACCCTCCTAGAGTCAGAGACATTACAAGTGATTGGGAGAGTCAACAATTAGGTGGGCTGATTGTCTATCAAAACAGTGGGAAAAAATTGGGTGGAAAAAAACTATAAATAAATGTAATCAGTGCAGTAGATCATTTGAGACAGTGGTAGGCCTGGTATAACACAGATCTGTTATTATTGTGACTAAAATGAATGTAGATTAGCTCTTCCTGCTGTCAGCTGTCTGTCTAAAATGGCAGACATAGCCTTGAGTTATTAAGTTTTTGTTCTTTTTATAATTCAACATATATAGCTGGATACAGACACCTTTCATCTTTTATTTTAATACCAACTCATTGTTTTATTAGTGAAGAGTGCTTTTCTGAGAAGTAACACTATAGTTATACCACGACATGAATGCTTACAGGCTTGTGAACCTGCATGTCACTCTATATATTACTGACATATTACTGACGTATTAGCCTTTATATTAAATAAATCTTATTTTTATTTTTACATATTACTCTACAAAAATTATTTACGTTTTCAATAAAGAATTAATCATATTTCCGAAAATACTGAAAACAAAATCAAAATGTGGTCAAATCTTGTTTTTATTTATTTATTTATTTTGTTTGTTTGTTTAATTTTTGGCTCTTTTTCAAAATAAAAACCCACATCATCCAACTTGCTTTTACAGGCCAGCACATGTGTATCTCTTTTAGTAATAATTTTTTATTTTCTAAAAAAAGACTGAAAGCTGAGTAGAGGAGAATGGGCTGTAAATGGGCAGAAATGTATAACAATAGAAATGTTAATTAATAGTAATACATGTTGTAAAAGAAAATGATAGAAGAAAATACCTTTATACTGCCACAGCACCCCTTCCCTAATGTCATTGTCCACTGCTCTTTCCAATCTTCAGTTGGCAGTTAGTTAGAGCCAAATAAATATCAGTTATTGTTTAGAAATATTCAGTCATATGGTAAAAATAAGTTTATTAATATTTTAATTTAATAAGGTAAATTGTCACATTTTTAGTTTTCATTACATGTAATGTGACATGTAGTAGTTTTGGCACTGTGGGCAGGTGTTAAGTACTGTTGGAAAAGGAGATCATCATCTACATAAAGCTTGATAGCAGATGGTAGCATGAAGTGCTATAAAATCTCCTGATGGACCAGTGCATTAAAACTCGACTGTCGACAATTTACTTTCATCTGACTTAAATCTTCTGACGTCTCTGGTTCAGGAGTTGTTTGAACATGAAAATGTAAACATTTTTAAATGTGGCAGTTGTAGCCTGAGAGTTAGGTGGTATTTATACTGTTTGAATATTAATTTGTTCAAATTCAAAATTAAATATTCTAATTTGAGATAATCTACAGTACCAGTCAAAAGTTTGGACACCTTCTGGACATTCAGTGTTTTTTCATGATGTAAAAATGTTCTACATTGTAGATTAACACTAAAGTCCTCTAAACTATGAGTAAACACATCTGTAATTATTTAGTAAACAAACAAGTAAACAAACCAGAATATGTTTATATTTGACATTCTTCACAGTAGGCACCTCTTGTTTAGATCCAGCTTTCTTGGCATTTTCTCAGTCAGCTTTATGAGGTAGTCACCTGGAATGGCTTTCAGTTAACAGCTGTGTCTTGTCAAGAGTTCATGACTTGAATTTCTTGCCTCTTAATGTGTTTGAGACATCAGTTGTGTCTACTTTGAAGTCAAATCTAAAACATGTTTGGATTGACACTTTTAAGTTTACTACATGATTCACCCCACTGTGGACTGTATTTCTGAATTTCATGAGGTATTAGCCAAACTGATCAATATTAAACCAAATCTAAGGCTTTGAAATATGTCAATTTATGTGTAATGAATATAAAAAATATTAATGTATAATGATCAGATTTTGGCTACATCCCCCTCACTTAATTGTATTTGTGAGTGCATTTCTCTAGGCAGTAGCCCCCTTGCAGCGCTCTCTAGAGATCCGAGAAACCGCTCTAGACCCAGACCATCCCAGTGTGGCTCAGTCCCTGCACCAGCTGGCAGGGGTATACGTTCACTGGAGGAAGTTTGGTAACGCTGAGCAGCTGTACAAACAGGCCTTGGAGATCAGTGAAAATGCTTACGGTGCTGAGCACTGCTGTGTGGCACGAGAACTTGACTCCCTCTCTCTCCTCTACCAAAAACAAAACAAGTAAGCCTGCTGCTCACAGTTTAAAGCACAACATGTAGAGCTAGTCTGCTGTGTGAGGGTTGTTTCCGATCATTGGTTTAACTGAGGTTTTAATTGTTAGGTATGAGCAGGCTGAGAAGCTGCGGAAACGCTCGGTCAAGATTAGACAGAAAATGGCTCGACAAAAGGGCCACATGGTGAGAAAACAAGAACATATTTAAGAGTGCCATGGAAGAACTGAGTTTCTGCCCCATCACAATAACCAGTTATTCACACTGTTTAGCCATTCCTG